>VZDJ01000246.1:1549675-1626914 GCA_008694505.1 Cyanoderma ruficeps
AAAAAACCCAAACAAACCCACCACCCCGAAAGATGTTAGCTCACCTTCTTGTACATTCTAAGATTGCTTAAAGCACATTGCTGCAGTTTAGGTGGTCTCTCTTCAGAGTTTTCCTTTTAACACCAGAGCCTTACACATTTCAAGACAGCTTCCCCTGTGCATAAAACCCTTTTAGCTGCAAACCAAATGCATCTGTCTTGCAGTTGCTTTCTACTCTGTGCAGTTAAGTCAGTTCTAAATATATCTGTTTTCCTCATGCAGTCATTAAGACACTTTTTCTCTGTGTGATGGAGGTATGTCCCCCGCCGTCAAACAGTGCAATGTCACTCTTAGGAACAGAGAAACCTGTTAGGGGCAGAAACCATTAGGGGCAACAGAGGATTTTATAAACATGTTTTATAGCCATGCCATTCAAGACAGTTTGATGAGCTACAAGGTATGGCTTACTGTCATTATGTTCACCCACTACAGCAAGTTGAAAAATTACTTTAAAATCTCAGAGAAACAAGGCTAACTGTTGTCAGAGCCAATCAAACCGATGTGTTTAACTCAAACTGAATGATAGCCTGCAACTTCTTATCAAGGGAATGGTTTCTTTACCTACACAAAACATTCCCTTATGCCTTTCACTTTATGACTTGCCCAGGAAGCTGCTGCTCACAGACCAACAAATGAGATCAATGGCTCCTCACAGGAGTGTATGACAAGCGCAGATCTACAGCCTTGATTTGTTTCATAACCTTCAATGTTTGCACAATGAACTAACACGGAAATGCTGTCTTGCAAAAGTCACCAGAGCTGGGTCTTATTTTACAGTGTCTTCCAAAAGTTAAACTGTTTTCTCTGTTTGATTATTTTACTTCCTTGAATTTCAGTGTACAGGTGCCGAATGGTGCCTTCTCTGTGCTATCAAACAACCCCTGGAAAAGGATTAATGCTCTGCAGGTACTGGAGCAGGACCACAAAGATGACTGAAAACACGCCTTGATTCTGAGAGCTGTCTGAGGAAAAAGCCCATGATGTCTCCCAAGTCTTCTAAACTGTGTCTGCCCGGAGGGGATCAAGTGCAGATATTTCTGAGACTGAACACCAGTGTTGCTATCCACAGAGATCTTCTCACCATGAAAAGATGCAGACTGCTACCAAATCATTCTTACAGCCAGATCAGTATTTCTAAAACATGCCTTTCAGAAAAAAAAAAAAAATCTTAATTCTTGAGGTAGAGATTTCAAGCATTGAAGGGGTAAATTACACTTTTAAGAATACACTGTATTTTTAGTTTGTGAACATCCTCATCTTAGCCTCAGTTATGTAAAAACAATGGAATGAGGAATCCAACAAGCTTTCTATAAACCTTAAGATGGCAATGAGTAGATGAGCGCAAACCAACTAATTCTAAATTTGCAGATGGCAGATATTCTCTGAAGGCTTGAAAAGTTGCAGGCCCATGGGATTTTCCTGCTGCTTTGTTCAGCAGTGCAAATCCACAGCTGGAGCGCCAAAGCTCTGGAGAGGATCCAGAGGAAGAAAGTTATCAGATCTAGAAAACATGACCTACCAGGAAAGGAATTGGGTTTGTTTAAATTTAGAGAAGAACTGATGTGAAAAGATAACCACTTTCAAATAAGGAAAAGGTAAGAGCAAAGCAGAGAAGCAGCTCTTGGCCATTCCTACCAAGGATAGGATACAAAGCAAAGAACTTGAGTTGCAGCAAGGAAACTGCAGTTTGGGCATTTGGGGGATTGTCCTGACCCCACCAACAGTCACACACTACAAGTGATGAGCTCCTGGGGGCACTGAGGAGCTGCTGGGGCACAGAGGTTGTTCCTAGCAGGTGATACAAGCATTTCTCAGGAACCAGCTCACACTCTGTCGGGCAGGGGCATGAACCAGATGATGCCATGAGACTGAGCAGTAAAAGGCCCCAACAGAAGGACGCCTGCAGTGGGAGTACAGGATAGAGACAGGGGAATCCAGCTGCCTCAAAGGCTTCCCAGATGTCCCAGGGACCAGACAGCTTTGTCAGCTGCAGGGCAGAAATCCAAGCACAACCAGGCTTCCTCTGGCAGATGCCTGAGGAGTTCCTCTGCCCTGCACAGCTGCTGGACACTGCTGCAGGAACACCACGGGCTACAGCCACCTGTGAGGCAGCCTGTCAAGACAGCCAGGGTGGGAAGGAAGACCAGGCTGGGGAGAAGAAGGCTTCATCTTCTGCTGGTGCTGTCCAAGGGAGCCTTGGGAAACAAGGCTGCCTCATCCCCAGACATCCCATTCTACCATACATCTGCTGAGCTGCCTGACCCTCCCTATCACATACAGATTTCTCATGCTCTTTCTGCACTGATTAAAGTAAATGTGGAATTGATGAGAAGCTTGAATCTCTCTAGGATTTTATCTTTCTCCTTTGCCAGTGAAAGTATCTTTGCAGTGTTTATGCAAGTCAAGTACGCAAAGAAATTATTTTTTTATTTACAAACAAATTCACTGGGGATTTTGTAGCTGTGATGTGTAACTGTGCATGGATTTTTCTGAATCTCTAAGGCATTCAAATGGCATTACTTTCAGGAAAACACTATATCTATTCAAGCCACTTTATATATAATTTCTTTTTATGAGGAATAGATACAGCACAGTACGAAGAATAAAAATGTAAATAATTTACAGAGCATCCAATGGTGAAATCATTAGACTAAAATTACTTTATATTGTATTTTTGTTACAAGTTCCACTTATCAGCAATTATTCCCTCTAAGAAGAAAGAGCACAGGAGAGAGAAGCAGCCTGTTTCTAGGATAAAGTATTCCTTTAAAACTCAGTCAGACTAATTCAGCCATTCACACTTGCCACTGAAATAAAAAAAAAAGAGGTTTTCTCTGACTGTGAGAACACTTCAGGAAGAAATTCTGATGCTTTGCTTTTCTGGTGATCAAATACTTGCATGCAGTGGTGCTTCCACGTCCTTCTTATCATTCATATAAACTGGCTTTGCTATCCTAAGACTGAATTTACCATTTCTTGCTTGGCATTCAAGCTATTTATTAACTGCCAGCTACCTGTTTCAGATTTGTCTTTGGGATCTGTGCAGGAATAACATGATCAGTCCAACTACAGCCATGGATCACCTGTGAAAGGCACATGATGGTTTTTTCCTGAGGTGAGTGCATTATGTAGTGAATTTGGATGCACTTCCTCCTCCTCGACTACCACACTCAGGGTACAAACAAAAGTAGTAGGAAGACAGTGCAATCCCAGTGTGTAAAATACCCAAATAACTTAGTGTCAGTAAAGCGATGGTTTTCTTCCAACGGAAGTCAGCAGCCTGTTCATCTGAGATTTACAGGTGTACTTTCACAAACCGTGAGGAAACCTACTGAACAAAGGGTGACCTTGATCAGCAAGAGTAGGCAGCATATAGGCCTAAATGTGAAATTAGGATTATAGGAACTATTTATAAAGAGAAACAATGCATTCTCCTTGAATTGCTCATTTTTTTTTCCTCATAGAAACAGATTACTCAGCAAAGAGTGGGTTGATGCTAATACATGGGAATTCTTCCCTTTGGAAATAGTTTTCATCTCTGCCCTCTTTATGCAACTGAAAAGTCTATTTGGTACCACTCTGAGCTCCATTTATTTATTTTTCCAAAGGCTGCTTTTGTTGATAGATATAATTATTGTCATAAGGATGTTGAGTCATTAGCTCCAACCCAGTTTTCTTATCCATTAGTTTTAATTTCATACCATTAATAAAATGGTTCATCTTCTCAGAGGGGAAATGACTGGATTCTGACTGTGCTACACCACACTCAGGGGCTCAGGAGGCTTTGTGCTGCATCACCAGGATGCCTTCTGCAGGCAGCTCCAGCCTCATACCATGTGTTATCAGGCTAGTGACCAGCGTGCCAAAGTGCATTCTAAGTGGCTACACACCCCTCGTGGCCCATGGCCTGTGCTGATAACCATGTTATCACCGGGGAGGTGAATCTCAGCATACCCCTGGTGGATCCCTATCTCATTACAGTCGTAGCTGCTCCAGATACAATTCCTTCCCCTGTGATGCTGGAGCAGCCACACTCATCCTAGGTGCTAGTGCTCATTTACACCCAGCTGGTTTCAATTATAAGGATGTTCCTGGGATTTAACCCAGCTCCAACACTGCACTGTGGTGGCAACCAACAAAGATTATTCCAAGTGTTACTTGGTGCTCAGTGGAATGAAGAACAGTGAGCAGCACCACGTCTGGCCTGCTTCTGCTAATTGCCAACGCGAAGCAAAAGAAAGGATAAAACATTCAGCAGCTCTGTGAAGGAGAAGCCATTCTTCCTGTACTAACCCAGCTGCTGTGCTGTGCAGCAGGCACTGCCTGTGCACCTCCTGTCACCCAGCAGGACTGGCTCAACAGCAGCAACATCCACTGCCAGTGCAGTGCCATGGCCTGCTCAGCCCAGCTGTGTTCTAGCTGGGACTTCTTCATGGCAAAAGCTGCTAGACTGTACAGTGGGGAATACTAATATTGCACTCGTTGGCCAGTTATTCAGCTTTGAGAAGAATGGCCTGTGACTGAGGTGGATTTGTCCATTTGGGGCAGGGGGCTCTGCTCCAGAGCAAGCAAAATAGCTTGGACTGGCACAGGGACTGTCCTTTGGTCTTGTTAGAGGGTAGAAGTGAGCCAAGACACAGACTCCTTGTTTATCACAACATGAAAAGGATTCTGATTTATTCCTCCTTACAGCTTATCCATCCTGACTCCAACCATTCACTGACTCTGGCTGCAGCAAGCTCCTGCTGTAGGTTTCCCTTGCAACCTCTGACTGCTGGTTATTTCCTGCTGAACTCTGACTGCAGGTACCAGTTTGCAGACTCTGAATGCAGGCTTTTACCCAGCTAGGCTGTGACTGCACGTTCCAACTGCAGACCCAGACCGACCTCACAGCAGCAATTCTCTCCCCAGCATCCTTCTTCTTCATCATCCTGTCATTCCCTCTTCCTCAAGGTGCTCCTCCTTCATGATTCCCCCTTACCAGCTAACCCACTCCCTTTTATCACACTTATCTTTATTGGATACAGCTATGAGCCATCAGGGGCAAGGCTGTATTGGGTAATTAACACAGCTGTTACTTATCAGGGGCAAGGTCACCCATATTCCCTTCTCCTACACTTTGGCACTGAAAAATGGTGTGTAAGAAACATTCCCAGCCCCAAGACCCGCAGGTAGAGGTCACAGAAGGTCCCTCAGGGCAAGGTCTGTGGCCACTGGGGCATGCTGATGGAGTGTGTGTCTGACAGGTCACTGTAACCCGTTCTGCTGCCGGCACACGTGAACAGGAGATAAAACTAGTATGTGTGACTGTCAGGACAATCAGTTTTTTTGATGTACAAGAACTGGGAAGTGAGACAGAAAAATAGGTGCAGTTCTTGTTTATGTGCAGCAACTCTATTTCTTGAAGGCCTTAAGCTCAGTCACCTCGTAGAGGCTGAGGCAGGGATTCAGTGTGCAAGAGGCTCTGTGCCTTCCCAGTGACCCCACAAATTACCAGTTACAGCATAAAAGCCCAAAGAAGAGAGGCACTGGCCCTTTTTCAGCTCCAGTGCTGTCCACCTCTCCACAGACATAACTTTGGGATCCAGACCTGGATCCAGGCACAAACACACTCAATACCATTGGAACTATCCATCTTCTGCATCTACTGGTGCTTTTCCCATCCGTCCCATCTCCCTGGGAGTAGGTGAATGATGCAAATGCAGTGCATGGCTTTCACACAGGCAAACAGAAGATCTCTTCTTTGTAGTTTGCTGTAACTGCCTTCCCACAGGCATCACTGAGCAATTATTTTCATTTTTTTACCCCAAAAGCCGAACTGGAACTATTAATACCACCTACCAAGTGTTATAAATACCAGAATGAGGTACACCCTTGATCTCTGGTGTGTTACTAGCTTCCTGTTGGGACCGCATATGAGCCAGTGCTCACACAAATGATGGACTTGGCAGCAAGTCGTTCTGTCTAGATGTAGCTCTGAAACAAAATTTTTCCCCCCGACTCCCTGAGCCTCACTAGTTTTATTGGAGTTCCCATGTCACACAAACATTTGCAAAACCAGATGGAATCCTTCACATTCATAGCTCTCTTACTCTATTTCTGGCATATCACTAACTGGTTTTGTTCTCCAGCTTTAGATTTCTCTCCTTTCTTTCTTTTTTTTTTTTTTTTAATAACTTGTTTTCAGGATGAAAGGTTTTTTTCCACAATGGCTGCTAAAACATGAGTGTTCACTCTAACAGCTCTGAGCAGGGTGGGGAAAGGGACAGAAAACCACCTGCTTGAACAACTTTATGTAAGTTCAGTCAGGAAAGGGAAAACCAATGCTATTTGAAGGGTGGTCCAACATCTGACTGGTTCATATGTAACATAAAACTTTCACCTATATAAAAAGTATTTTATATAATGATTTAAGTATTCTGTTAAACAGGTACAAAAAAGGCACAGTAAAGTAAAAGGTTCATTCATTTACTCAGGTGCATTTGTTTAAACAAGAAACAGCCACGAGATTAACCCTTTCCCTATTCCAAGCTGAAGAAGGGCCCTTCTTTTATGGAGCAGGAGAAAAGCAAATTTTGGATAAACTGCAACATCCAATTGGCCAAAGCCACCCCTGGAATCCTGTGCTGCTGCCTTTTATCCCTCAAGCCCACTTGTTCTCTGCTTTGCAGATGTTATACAAACACTTCTTTGTGTAAGTGCAAACACACACACACACGGACTTTCTCAAACATTTCTTGGAAGAGCTAAATTGCCACTGAAATTCATTTTGCAAGTTTAGGAACTCTACCAAGCACACTCTGTGAGCTCTATCCCTCTAAAGCTGCTACAGAGCTTTCACGTGAATGTGTTGGTTTTGTACCAGGCAAAACCAGGAGAAAACCATTTTATTCTGCTTTGGTGTTACTACTTGAGCTACAGCCCCGGGCTCTGATTCTGACAACACAGAGCCATTTCATACATATGAATAATCACTCCAAGTTTAATGAAGCTCCTCACATCTCCATTAGCAATTGTTTTGGCTGCAAAAAGGCCCTGCCTATCAGCCCTGGAGGAGCCTGGAAACAGAGGAATGATAGTACTGGGAGGCTCACTTTGGGAAAGGCTGTGATGGGACACAGAACTGCAAGACATAAAAGAAAAAAAAACCTGAAGGGGTGAAATCACAGTGCCACAGCCCTCCTCAAGGCTGAGATTTAATCCCAACTTTTTGGCCTTGTTCTCACTAATTCTAAACAGAAAGAAGTTTCAGAAACCAGCATGTGAGATCAGATAGGACTTGGGGTCCATGTCAACCAGTCACAACATGTCTTCATAACACACCAGCACTGGAAAACCTGTGGGTTTTTGTGTACACAGAAAAACCAAAGCAACAATTTTATTTTTAAGTCCAGTACCTGTCAAATAAAAGTATTTTAACTCATTTTGTTTTCCAACTGCTAGCAGTAGTGTTATGGGCAAATTACCCACCAAATTAAATTTTAAGTCTGAGTTGTTTGTCTGTCTATTACAAAAGGAAGCCTTCTCTGCAAGGAAATGAGCATTGGTAATAGAGCACTTCTATACTACAGCTTCTTTCTTCCATCTCACTCTTGCCTCCAACACCTCTCCTCCCACAGGTGGGGAATGCATTGGCTCACTAATGTCCATATGACAGTTTCACAGAGATAATGACAGATCTATGGCTTGGACTTTGCCCATAATGGAAAATTTATTTCTTGCATCTCATCTAAGATTCCTCTGAGAAATAAGGATGCTTTTATACAGCAGGACTCCCATCTTCTGCAAGGAAGTAGTAGAAAACACTTTTCTGCTGAGATCCTGAAACAATCCCAAACTGTGGCAATCTTTAATTGCTGGACATAAGTAAAACCTGCAATAACTGGCTATAGCATTTTCAAAACTCAATATAATGGTTATGCAGTTATTCTGTACCTCTCTTGTAGTTATTGCCTGTTTAGGAAGCAATTTCTGTCTTAAGCTCTGACTTATATTTCCAGTCCATTTCAACTCCTTGTTCACTGTAGTTTAATCCTGCTTCAGGGGGGGTCAATCTTCCACAAAAATAACTTTGCTGGCAACCATTAGAATTGTGAATTCACTGGACGCCAGTGGAGCTATAGAAGAGATGGCTGGGCTCAGGCAGCAGAAAACAGAACATCAAAAAACCCAAACAAAAAGCACGAGCCTAGGAACTAATCCCAGTAATTCTCCTGGACTTTAAAAATCTCAAATTGAACAGAAATAGCGATTTCACAGCACACTTATTTCTGCCACAGCATCCCTTCCTCCCCTGTGCTCACCATTCACATTTTCCTGGGCAATCACCACCTGCCTAAAGAACGGCTTCCCTGCTCCCAATTCCCAGCTCTGACTCCAATACTGGCTGCCCCTCTCAGGAGTGTCCCATGAAGTTGTGATGCCTTCTGGAGAGGCAGAGACCATCACCCTGCCCTGGATCTGCCTGAGCTTGGCAGACCCTGGGCCATCTTCCCCTGCTGAGCCACCCTGCTGTTGCTCCCCAGCTGGAGCTATGTTTTGGGAAGGGAGCTCTGGACTCACCCAGCTCCACCTGGATGTCTGTGCTGGGGAGTTTCACCTGCAGAAATCCTTGCAGAGAGGAGCCTCTCCAATGAGATAGCTTTGTGGCAGCATGAAACTAAATTCACATTAAATTCTACAGCTTCTCCAGGGAAAGGAGAATATACAGCAAAATGCCAATAATGTTTTCAAATGAAAAGAAAGGTTGTCTCTGCCCACAGTGGTCAAAAATACCTTGCTAAAAGCAGCCAACAGTCGAAATTTCTGGCGAAGATAGGATGCCTCTAACACAGTATTAATTAATATCTGAAAGTTACTATCAAAATCTGTTTAGGAAGAACAATTAATACTCATCCATGCACACAGTTCAATTCTAAAAGTTTGTTCAAGCTCAGAAAAAGACCCACTCGATTACTTACACATTTAAATTACATTAAATCACACCAGCTCTTCAAAATTACCTCTGTTTTTCATAAAATCTATGCACAAGTGTTCCTTTAACTCCATTTATTGTAGTGAAAACTGAGCACCTGTAGCATGACTTCTCCAGTATGTTTTGAATTAGAGGTTTAGGGTGGCTTCATGTTGACAGCTGAGACTTCAATTTTCACAATTTAATTCACCATCACCAAACACCACTAAAACCCTGCACTTTTTTTCATTTTAAATTTCAGGCTGCAGGCTTTTCAGTTCTTGCAGGGCAGATCTCTCTTTAAGCCAGAACAATTTCTGGACTTGCAGTGTAAGCAGATGTTAGAATGGGAGATCTGACTATCAGTCCTGAACTATTCAGTGTTGTTTCTAGTGAATCTAACACTTCAGAAAAAGCATTAGAGTGCTCTTGGTTCTTCTCCTGCTCAGCCATTGATTTGCTATATGGTTCTTTAAACCTTTATGTGCTTTATCATTTGTCACATCCTCTTCACTGAGAAGCTCAGTCAGGTTGTCCAGTACCCTCAAACCTTACTGCTAGTTAAATCCTTGGAATTTCTAGGCAAATATATTTCATTTGACTGATTTTGCTATTATTAAATGAATAAAAATAAGAAGGGGAGAGTGACCCAGGCAAAAAAGAAGGACCCAGAAAGGGAATGAGCCAGCAAATGACCCAGAGAAAATAAGGTATTTTGGCTTTCTTCCTCAGAATAGCTGTTTGTTTCCTCAAATGACATTTTTAAAATTTTATTTGAAAGCATTAAAAAAAAAATGCTGATGAACATTACAGTGGAAGCAAGCTTGGCTCTTTGTAGAGAAACATTATGACTAGAGCCAAGGACCTATTTTTCACATGTGAATTACTTTTTGAATAGCATTTCCTGGCTCAATGTCACTGCACCACAGATAGATATGACAGCAGATAAGTGTATGAGATTTGAGATCAACAAGAGTGTTACTTTTACAGTAAATACATTTATAGTCAGAGCTCAAAAGTGGGTTTATTTCTGCTGTGCATGAAAGATCTATTGCACACTGTTTTATTAATGCACTTTTCTTCTTATAATGGAATGTAATTCAAATTTTCTGACACTGCAGCTGCAATTTGATAGCTGGGTTTCCTAACCATGTGGATTTATAGTAACAAACTCTTCAATTTTCTTTTTCCCTCTTGCTCACCTTTCTGCCACCTTGATTTATTTCTGTTTCACAGCTGTGCCTACCAAATGATTCTTGCTCTCACTCCACACTTTTTCTCCTTTTCCTGGAGCTGATCCAAACTAAAACACAAATTTTCTGGGAATGTAAAATTAAAGAACTCTCAGAGCAAGAATACAATGTCCAGAATTGGAGAGAACAATTTACCAGAGGGCAGGGGGAACAACCTGAAGGCTGGAGGTTCAAATTAAGAAAAATTTAAAAACTCTCAGCTTAGATTCCACCACCAGTAGTCACTACAGTACACCAGGAACTCTTCCCTTCTTTGAAATTTACCCACCTCTGAGATTTACAGCACTAACCACCATGAGCTGCAATTGCTTGAGTTACATAAATAAAACCCCAAATCCTCTCAAAACTGGTGTTGCTGCTTTTAAAACTGGCACAAGAAAACCTTAGTAGCACAAACATTATCCAAAAGGCAAACCAATCCAAAATAAACAATGAGAACCAGACTGAAGCAGAGAACAAGGGAACACACCGAGGACCAGCAAAAAGAAATTAATGGGTAAAATAATAATGAAAACTGAGGGAGCCTGGCCTCAGCTCCTTCCCCTCTCCAGAGCAGCAGAGATGTGAAGGAGAGCTGGGTGCCGTGCTTCCCTTTCCTAGTGTTACACAGGGATTCAAAGGATGGAACTGTAGCCCTGTGTTCATGTATTAATTACTGAAAAGTTACTTAACCTTGAGCCTTATCCTCACATAATGAGCTTGGGCATTCCTAAGTCTCTCAGAAAGGGGGCCGAAGGAAACCCTCTGGCTTTTCTTCACTCAGGAGTGCTCGGGGTCCTTGGTGGGGGTATTTGGACACGGCCCACCAGGGAGGGGCTCCGAGGGAGCAGCAGAGTGTGCAGACTCCAATTACAGGGACGCTGCACTTCCCGGGCAGCCCAGCTGCCAACCACGCGGAGATTTGCAGCGATAACAATTATACCTAAAAGCCTCCCTACACGTCTGAATGCATTTACACATTCTCCTTTTACTCTCTATTTATTATTAATGGCAGCTCAGCTAATACCAAGACCCCGGTGTGTTTGGCACTGTGGGTGCACAGAAGGGCGGCAAGTTCTTGCTCTGAGGAGTTCACAGCCCAATTGTGAATGACGGCAGATGGAGGGTAAACATTGCGAGCCCCTCTGCTTTTCATTAGGAAAATTCAACTCAGGTAACAATTTATAACCAAACAGAAACAATTACAGGTTCAGCCATGTGCACCAGCCCAGGCTGCAGGCATATTGCAGTCTCACACACTGTGTGACAGTGGCCACTCCCAGGACAGATAACCGGGTCCCAGGAGATTCCAGACCACCACCCATATGGAGGTTTTGCAGGAAGCAAACAGGAAAGCACGTATTTCAATCCACATCTGTTCACCAAAGGACTTAATGTCCTTTGAAAAATGCTCAGAAATGCCCAGAAAATGCATCTGATGGCATTTTGCCCTTCCTCACATTTTGGACGTCATTCCTAAGTCCACCTTAAATTAGCTGCCTATGTAATTTCATATTGATCAGTTGTGAAGTCATTAAAGTCACAGGTTACCCTGGTAGATCTCCACCAAAAAAGAATTTTGAGCCCGCAACTGGTAAATTTCATCCACCTGAGGACCATACTGGTAATTCACCAGGAAGCTGCAGCCTCATGTGTTTTACACATGAAACTCTTTGAAACTCTTGCTGTGGTAGCAGACCCACACCAGAGGTACCAGGCTCAGTGGGGCTGAGCTGCACATGGACACTTGAGGACCCCTCAGCTGTAGGAAAGCACTGGGGACTGGGCTGAGCTGACAATCTGTGGGGGAACAGCTCCCATGGACAGCCCAAACATTAAGATATAGGATAATACTGTACAGAGGCCCCGTCAGGAGTGCGTTCAAGTGAGCAAGGTGAGCATAGCTGGACCTCGTGCCCTGGGTGGCAAATACAGCTCTCCCCTCGCTGAGATGGCCTGAGCAGGATGGTTTTCCTTTCAGCCCTCTTGGAGGCCACACCTCAGCACTGAAGGGCTCCTCATGCCTGCCTTTGCTCATCAACAACCAACCCTCAAGTGCAGGAGGAGCCACGCACCACAGGTTCCACTGAAGCCACCCAGTGCCACAGGGAGTCACCGCCTCAAATTCAGGACAAGAACTGGATTTGCTAACACGAGGTACAGAATCACGGCGCCACTTCCCGGATCTGACAGAAAATGGCCATGGAAAGTTCAGGTTCCCACAAGGGCACGCAGCTGTTTTAGGAAGCCAGAAGCACCTAGCAAGCTACTGAATACCAGCCATTTCCATGTAGAAGAAAGGTTATTTATTGCACCACGCTGTGGGGATGACAAAGAGTCCTGGGCTTAAAAATCATTTTGTTCCCATAAGTAAATTCACAAACAACTCATAGAACAGGAGCAAAGGTCTGATACCACAAGAAGCAAACTCTTCATGGTTATTCTCTATTCTCAAACAGGCGAGGGCTCACAAAGGAAGATGGGCAGGTCTCTCCAGGAGCCCCTGCTCCCAACAGTGCAGATGCAAGCAGAGGGGAGCTTGATGTCCACACACACTGAGCAGCTCCCCAGGCTCAGTGTGTGTGGAGGGTTGGCTCTCACCTGCTGGCTTCTTCTTGTGGAGCTTCAACAGGGAGCCCAGCTATTGTTCTGGAGTAATAGTACAAATTCGGGATACATTTCACAGCACAAAAGGGTGAGAAAACCATTTTGCTACTGCAAAAAATTAGAGTTTACTTAGAATTGGACAATTAATCTTCTTGGATTTGGGGTTGTCAAACACAGCATCTGTGTCTTACAGAGATTCTGCAACCTTCCTTATGCCACAGGCACATGAAATGTGAGAAGGAAGATAACTCAAGAAAAAATACTTTGTATTTCACAATTCTCCTTCCTAATAAGCAAAATCCTTGATAGACTTTTGTCCCACCCAGGCTACAAGAATGATGTACAGGGGCTGCAGAAACTCTGAATGTCTCTTGAAGATCTTGATGATTATTGCTCAGAGAAACCACCATGGATCAGGAGAAGAAATTTGAGGAGTAGACTGCTGTATATCCAGATTACATTCCTTCCTAGATATTATTCAGAGGAGAAAAAAAAGGTATAATACACTTGGAAGACAGCATTATAATTTGAATTATAGGTCTCCCCTCCCAGGCAGCATCAGGATTAGACAACTGATGTAGAAAGCAATAGGTTTGAGGATGGCTTGAGACTTTACCACAGGAAATTTATGGCAAATTTTGAAAAAATCCTCAAGTCACCCTTGAATCTTCTGTTCCTTTATTCAAATTATTTCAGATATTCCAGCAGGCCAGGGGAGAAGGCAATGAGTGAGCACTGGTGACTTCAAGGTTGCCTGCACAGCAAATCAGCACCAGAAAAAGAGGGTGAAATCTCAAAGGCAAAGAGAGTGCTTTCTATCTCCCACACAATGTAATTATGAACTAGATTTTCAGGGGGGGGCTCCTGCCTCTGCTGTAACACCCACAGCAGCTTGTGGCAGCCCAGGAGGGATCCAGAAGCAGAGACCCTTCACTCCAGCAGCTGCGGGCTGAGAGGGGTTTCTCACCAGAGCCCTAAAGCAGAGCTCCACGGCAGCACTGGGGGATGCAGATTAAGGAAGCCACAAGTGGTTTCTTGTTGCCCTGCACCCTCCACTACATCAGTCAGGAGCTGGCAAAAAACCTTCCCCTCTGGCTTTCTCAGGCTTTCAGCATATTCCAAGCAGGGCAAGGGCACTCTGGCTTACAGCCTGGGCTCCTCTCCCTCCTCTCAGGTGATGGAGCTCCTGAAGGACTGCCGGCAGCCAGTCACAGTCACAACATCAGCCCCGAAGCTCGGGGAGGAGCTGCCCTGGAGGTGGCTGTCACGGGGGGTGTGGGGCAGAGAGAGCTGATCATGCATGGTTCCTACCCATTCCAGTGTGAATTCTGCAGCTGATAAGACACTTCTGAAAACCAGCCCAAGAGAGACTTGACATTCCATATGAACGGCCTCAGTTCTGGGGACTCCACACCCTCATCCAAAGTGGGAACTCACTACTGAGGCACACGGCCCTGACAGCACACACAAGTTTTCTTTAATATGGGGTCTGATTTCATGGGAAACAAAGGAAAAAACAAATACATGCACACATTCACACACAGCTGGAAAATATGAGTTTAATCTTGCAAAGTGAAGAAAGTGTCAGATCTAGTCAGCGACTTCATACTCGTTGTGAAGCACAGAAGGTTTAATTTCTACATCCTATTCCAACAAAGTTGCTCTGATTTTCAGGGAGTTTGGCTTTTACAATTGGACGAACATGATTATGAACAATTTGCATGAGGGACTTTCCCAGGCATGCTTTATAAGCTAAGTCAGACTACTGAAATTGTGTCAGTCTTTTCTGTTTCACAGTAAAACTTTAAGATTTCTTTCCCAGGCATTTGTGTGCACAGTATTTTGTTATTTAGTGAAAACCTGTCCTATAAAAAAAAGCAGAGTATCTGGATCGCTGTATCTTCTTCCACATCTTCCTAGAGTCTTTCTCCCACCATGTTAATGTTGTAAGTTCTGCAAATAACAGTTCGTTGGGCAAAAATTAGGAAATGTTCTTTCCAGGCATTTAGCACTGAATTGTTATCTGTGTCTATGAGCCCTCTGAGAGTTTCACATAAATTCCAATTGCTTTTCCACTTCATTCTTTTTTCCATTCTTGAAGATGGTTGCTGCATAAAGGTCTTCAGGATTCTATTTTTTTAGCATTATTATTGATTTTTTTTTTCTGTCCTATAAATTATCTATCTGGTAGTCCTTTCCTTTCAATGATTTACTTTCCTGTGAAGAGGAGGAAGGAAAAAGCACGTTTCAAATATGCAAGTAAATATCTAGATAACTGCAGAAATAGTCCAGTAACTACATGCCACGAGATTGAAATCAGAAATAAAAATAAGAAGAATTATGTAGATAATAAAAAACTGTCACTTGTTAGACACATCAGGAGACTGCTGTAACCTCGGGCCTGTGGTCACAGAAGCCAAAATCAGTTAAAAACCTGCAGAAAGCATTGCAGATTGTATTCAAGATTTCCACTGAGAATTCCTCATTAGAAACTCTGCTATTACTTTAATTCTTGATTGATGATTGAATGTTTAACTTCATTTGGGCTTTTGCTGTTTTGAAAATGAAACCTAACTTATGGTTTCATTGCAGTCTTAAGGAAGGCTTTTCTTCATGTGCAAAGCAAACACTTAGTGAAGCGTACGATTAAAGCCAGACAAGTAAATGTTTTACAGAGACAGTTTAGAAGCTACAGCACAGCAAAACAAGTATTTAGTTAAATGCTGAAAATCTGACCTGTGTGCATAGGTGCCCCTTTTTTCTCCCCCATCTTTTTTTTTTTTTTTTTTTGGTTGGTTTTCTTTTGCTTGGGATTTTATCCAAAACCTCTGAGATTTTTTTTGCAGCCCCAAAACAAGTTCTGGTGCCCAGTTTTTCAAGAGGATGTTGCCAGTAGTGAGCAGGCTAAACACAGTCTACTGAAACTGCCTTCAGCAAGTATGGCAGAGTGCAAAAAGGGGGTAAGGGGGAAAAAAATCTGTGTCTTGAGACTCTTAGCAACTGCTGCAACAGCAAAGCACAGTTTTATCATAAATGCTCAGCCAATAACTCACCAGGAAGCAAACAGGCATCTCAAATGCACATCTATGCTCAGACATCAGACTAGCAGAGGGCATTTGGGTGAGGAGCCCCGAGCCATCATTCCAGGTGCAAACACACAGAGCCAAAACACGGAGAGATGCAGAAGACTCGGACCTTTCTCCCTCTGTTTTGCCTTTGCCCAGAGCAGGGGCCGTTTTGGCAGCCACAGCACATCCCTCAGCACTGGCACCCAGGGAGGGCTGGGGCTGGGCTCCAGCAGGTACCAGCCCAGTCTGAGCCATGTGTGTGGTGCACACCCTGATCCTCCTCTGCAGGAAAAACGCCCTCAGCATCCAAGGGTGGGCTTCTGCTGAGCGGGGGAAGCAATCGCCGTGCAAAGCCATTTGCTGCCCTTTTACATCTAAGGGGTTTTCCTCTCTCCTCAAAAAGAAAAAGTTCCCAAGAAATCCTCACTGCTGCTATCTATAAGTGGTAGTTTATGAAGAGGAGGCAAAACACAGGACAGGCAGTAAATCAGCCGCTAAGTGATCCAGAGTCCATGACCAAATGTTTTTCATTACATGTATGGCTTTACTAATTTCTGCAATGCGTTGTAGGCTATTTCTGGAAGCTTTAAAAATGCATGATGCTTCTGCATTTTAATACTTAACAGTATGGTTATTTCAGTTTATTAAACAAAAAAAAAAAACAACTGGGGGGGGGATCTGCTTAACTGCAATTGGTTTTCATGTCACAAAAGGACTAAGCCAGTGCAAAAGCATCCAAGCAAGAACCCTATTTAAGTCCAGCATGAAGAAAACCTTTCCAACCTCTTACACCAATTAGGATAATCTGGGTCTTTTGATGTTAAAATCCCCAAGAATCATATGGAAATCATAAAAACCACAGCATTTAAAACAGACTCAGAATGCCGATAAAATCATTTTTCCTTCCCAGCATTTGGGTTTGCTCTCGGACAGGGATGGTGAGGGAGGCTGTCCCTAAAAGCAGCCGAGCATAAAACAACGGAGCACCTGGGAGGCAAGGCTGGGATGCAGCTGGAGCTGGGCCAGGCAGGCACCGAGGCCAGCCCCAGACCCTGGGTGCAAACTGCTCCCAACCAAGGGAAAGGAGCCTGAGCAAGGACACAACATGATCCAGAGGACAGCCTCTGTAATCCCAGCCCCTGGATGCCTTGGTGGGCTTGTACAGCCTTCCCTGGGTGATTGGCGTCCTTCATGACCATAAATGAGGCTAAGGGAATCGAAATAACATGCTTGAATCTGTGCAATCCATTGTCTTTAGGTGAAAAGTACTTCAGCCTAGCACTGCTGCTTTATATTGGACTATTTCTGAGGCATCTGCATTTCTTCAAGTATCTTGCTTCCAAGGAATCTCAGGGCAAGAATTCTGTTTGCCTTGACGATTTAAAAAAAGACAACGGGCAGGAAAACAAGTGATGTTTTGCTGGATGCAATTTTGCAAAGCTGGAGGGGTGTTTTATTCTCTTCAAATCAAATCCTGGTCAACACATTTTGCTGTGGAATCTGACACACAACAACAAGCCTTTATCAAAGCCACGTCCATATTGAGAGAGACAGAGAAGGTGATTTTACAATATTCTCCCAGACCATAACATTTTATTTTCTGGAGCTGGTTACATATTACTGCTACATTTGTGTATGATGTTGTACAAAGCCAAGAGGCGAAGGGACAAGGAGGTGACAAGAGCAGGGCAGAGGTGGGGACACCCAGCTCAAGAACCCTAAATTGGCATTCGAATAAACTGAAAAGTAAGCAAAACTGTTCATGTTTATACAAGCAACTTGACTGTACTCTAAGAGAGGACAAGGGTATGAAACTATGTCCTTATAAAGTAAAGCTCATCTTTTACTTATCTAACAAAAAGAAACACAGGGGAGGTCAGAGGCTGCTGAAGGAAAAATACCCAAGTGTTAAGGCCAGAGAAATGGAAAACAAAGTTTAACAAAGACAGGAATATTTCCAGATGGAGCACACAGAAAACCCCCTTAAACACAGCTTATTTTTCTGTAAAAATAAACATCGAATATTGTTGTCAGTGGCATGCACGCCTCTGTGAGAACCTGGATATTTAAATTGTCCGTTTGACAACCAATAAAAATAACAGTAAAAAAAGAGTACATTTACAGTTCTAATAAATCTATAAAAAGAAAATCGGTATTAGTTTTAAATATGCATGTGAAATCAGCCTTCTATCTAATCATCAGAATTTTTAGTTGTGTTACGAAATTCTCATACTGATTTTGAATTTCCTTTTATGTCTTAGAGTAATACCAGAACCGTAATTAATATTAATTACAACTTCCATACTTTCACAGTGCCTGAATTGCTTGCTATTCCTAGTGTTTGTCGGAAACAAGCCACACAGTTCCTGGCACAAATATTATTCCTTATTAGTTTTGCAGCTGAATAATATTCAGCCTGTAACAATCCTCCTAGGACTGAAAAGTACTCTTGTGCACACGGATACACGCACAAAAACAACAACTGAAAGCTAAAAGCAAACTTGCCGAGAACTTCGGGGTCAGCTTTTGACATCACCCATAGGAATGAAATCAGACACCGACCAATCCGGCACCATGAGGCTGGCAGCACAAAATAAACAAAAGCCGGGCCCAGGGCTCCACAATGAGGAAGGGAAGTGGAAGAGACTATTGTTCCGAAAGCTTTTAAACGATGTTGCTTTGTTTATTTCTTTTGACAACGCCTGAACTGAATCTTTAAAAAGGGAAAGGAGCCTGTCCGTCCTGCCCCCCCGGGATCTGTAAAAGCAGAGTGTGGGGGTTCCTTTCCCTGTCGTGGGGTTTTCTTTCCCCCTGTCGCTGTTTGTTGTCCCGGACAATGCTGTGCGAGCCCCGCACGGCGCACAGCGCGGTCCCGCCGTGCGGGAAGGCAGCGCTCTGCCAGCATCTCCGCAGAGCCTCGGCTCCGACACTCGCTGCCAGATCTTCTGAAAAGCTGGGTGCTAAGCTCTTTTCAAAATGTGACCCTTATTGAGGTGCCTTCCAGGAAGCTGAGGTCTTTGCAAATCTGGCAGCGAGCTAGCGCAGCTAAGCGAGCACTTCGGGAAGCTGGGGGCGAGAGCGGCGCGGTGACACCGCTCGGTGTGGCTGCTCCTCCCGGGACGAAAGTGACACAGAAAAGGCTCTTTTGGGTCTCTGGGCTCCGTTCAGCTCCGGACCTGCCCGAGCTGAGCCCCTTGCATGAGCCCATGGGTAATTATTCACACGAGTGGGCCGAGGAGGACAATGCCCCGCCACACAGGCGATGGATGATTCACTGCTTGGACACTCCAACCTGTCACTGAACTCCGGAGATTTAGCATTCTGCCCGGAGTTCACTAAAAGCACACATGGCGTGGGGCTTTTTTTTCAAAGTTCAGCTCAGCTGAACAAAGCTGGCTGGATGACTTCAATCGTCTCAGTGTTTCCCCAAGGAAAAAAGGGGGGAAAAAATTAAAAAAGCAACATGTGTCTGCAGTTCAGACTGAACCTGCTGCCCCTTTTGCCATTCCTCACCACACTGCACAGACAAGTGTACAGGGACGAGTACATGCATTCCAGAGGGAAAAGATAAACTTGGACCCTGGAGTTGCACAGGTAAAGGATATCAGTCATTCTTGCATCTTTAATAAAGCAGACCTTTTTCTACTCTTGCCAAGAAAATTAGTCCTAAGGTGCACACAAATAATTACATATTGTGGAACAGTAAATTATTACAAATGCCACAGAATTCAAGCAGCCCCAAGTCTGGGCCAGATTTTCAAATGTTTTGCAGATGTTTATGGTTTGCTGCAAAACTTTTGTCAGGTTACCCACACAACACAGCATTTACTGAAGGATTTTGGCACGTGGTAATTCATTTTCTTTGCACAGGTGTTGCATTCCAGAAATATTTTGTCTTCTTACAGAAGACTGCTGGAATTCTACTTTAAAAAAATCATCATGAAAGAAACCAGATCCTCTCATCTAAGAGAGAGGAAAAGAAAAAAAAATAAAGCCCCCCCAAATCAGTTCATTTGCCTTTTCTTTCTTTTAAGATAAAGAAAACCTCTGTAACAGGTAAAAATATGTTCAAAATATGTTGCAGATGCCTGGTATTTCTGCAAAACTCACAAACTGCGAGAGCACAGTCCCCTGCAGGGCAACTGGCCTCTGATAAGAGATACTGGTGTCCCAGGTCCCAGCAGAGCACCGGTGGTTAATAATTTCATTTACTGAGAGCTCAGCTGCTGGACTGCTGATGTTTGTCATTCCTTGGCCACAGCAGAGAGCCTGGGAAGGGGATGGTGCCCAGCAAGGCCCAGGCAGAGGGGCAGGAGCAGCATGGGCGGCAGCAGCAGCATCCCCACGTGCCTCCATCACCTCGGCCCCCTGCGCCCACCACAAAGCCTTTTGTCCCCAGCTTTTATTTCACGCCGAGTGGGGCAGGAAGCAAAACACAAAAACGGGGCTCCCGCAGCACTTTTGGACCTGTCCTCGACTGAAAGGTTGCCTGGAGGCGAAGCAAAATGAAACCCTTGGGACTGAACAACTCTCCCTTTTAAACATATGGAAATTAAACATTAAGCCTAAAAAGTTTTTCCAGGAGCAGATATGAATCCAGATATAATATTGCTTTGTAGATATGGAAAAATACAACCAGCTATCTTCAACTTCCTAGACGTGCAAGCCACCAAGTTTTCCTTCAGGGTAGGAAAGCAAAGATGAAAATGCCAAAGGACTGTTAACCTTTAGAGACACGTTTTAAGAGATAACATGACTGAACTCAGATAAATCAGAATTAAATTTAAACAACCTCCCACTCTTTAGCCACACGATCAGAAGAGAAAAATCTACAATTAAGGAAGAAACAGAAGGGAATTCAGGCATCTTAAGCTGAGCAAGCTTCTATCTCTGCTGTGCAACTTCCTGATGATACTAAATACTGCAATTCCCATGTGCAGTATTACAGACTTGCTGTCTTAACAGTCCTCTTATGAGTAATCAGTGGAAAGGAACATTTAAATAATGTTTTGGAGTGCATATTATCTAGATTTGGCTGTTGTTCTCCCATTTAGAGCAAAATGAGTCTAAATTTACAATTTAAATACTTTGCAGTCAAATCCTTAAACCGCCCTTCTCGTTCTGTGAATGGCGCTGTTAACATTTTTGTGCTCCACTACAGAACCTAGGAATAGAAAATCCTTTGATCTTTCGCTCTCTGACTCCACCCACAAGTCCCCGGCACTGATTTCAGAGTACAGGCTGTGATGTTTCTAATGAGCTAAGCATTAGAGTAAGATGGACAGTCAAAGCCAGGAATGTGTAGCCAAAAGTGCTGCCACGAAAACACGTGTGAAGGTACCTACAAGCGGAATCTTGCTTTCTAAGGGATGGATGACGAGTGTTCCAGCACGAATATTAAAGCCTATATTAAAAGAAGTCTAAAATAAGTTTTAATGTGTGTTATTAAAATACCGACCCTCCTACCCACAGCATTTTTTTGTTTTTCCAAATTAAACAATTAAGTTATGATAACCTATACCACTTCTATGTTATCCTAAACTTGTTTTTTAGAAAATTCAAGTGATTTTATGCATGTGTCACTGCTCACTCTTAATTTTCCTGGAGAAAGCTAAGCCATTGAGTGGACACCTTTCACTGCCTAGGTATCTAAAACAGCTTATTGAAGCTTTGCACTAGGGTTTTTTTTCAAAAGGATTTTTTTTTCCTGCAAGTTAAAGCAACAGCTCTCCTAATTTTCAGGCAGTTCATTTATAATTAGTTCACTAAGTTAGGAAAACAATTAGAAAAGCAGGAAAGTTTGTTTTCCTCTTTGTATTCATGAATAAAATTGAGATGTGCAACTATAGACTACATAAATGGCTCACCAATTTTGAGGCACTTGGTGTTCAGAACCAATGGGCTCAACACCATAACTGTAGATATTAGTTTGGTGTAACAGATCAGCTTTAAAAGCACAACATATTTAAATTAAAAAAATTGCCTTGTATTCTGAAACATCAAACCACTAAAGCAGTCCTGAGACATCACTCTTGAGTATTTTAATTTAATTGAAACTACTATGAATGAATCACACGAGACTAAAAGATCTATTATTTCTACTAAGAAATGTGAATCACTGTTTTCTAGCAAAGGGAGAGTGTAAAAATGTGAGTAAATGTCTGTAAGCAGTGCACGTGTGCTTAAAGGAACCCAACTGTGTATAACAAACAGCTCTGGTTAGCAAATTATATTGACCAATAAAACTAAGCCTTTCTTTAGGAAAGTAACTGGAAAGCAAAAATGCAAAACAAGATTACAGTTAATTATTTAAATCAAAGTGCTCTGCTTGTTGATTTAAATTGTGATTAAAATCAGGGATTTAAATTAATCCACTCTGGATTGCATAAACACCACCTTAATAAAAGAGAGCAGTAGCTTCATCACCCAAGTCATTCAGGAAGAGCACTGTGATGGAGGGCAAAGGAAACTGAGGAAGTTCATTCATGGACATCCCTCTGCTGCCCAAGCTCTCCTATTTTTTCCCAAAGAGAGAGAAAGCAAATGCATGAGTGGGAAGACGTGTGGACAGGAGTGTGCATGCATGAAAACATGCACAGGTACTACGAGGTAAAATAATGGTGATAATTTTTCATTAAAAGCAGGATTTCTCTCTCACACAAAATAAAGCAATTACTCATGCATTCCAGTTACTCTCTCTTCTTTTAGCACTGAGGTGCCTAGAATGATCCATGCTCACACTTGTCCATGAGCAGGAACATGAAACACACTCCACGTTTGCCTGATACTGACAGTATGTCACCTGAACATCAACCAGTACTAAACGTTATACTGACAAGGAGTTAGCTCTGCATTCAGACACCCACACCCAACCCCTGTTCCAGCTTCTGCCAAACCCTGGACTCAACAATTCCTGCTAGACAGCAGGAAGGTGAATAGTACAGACCAAACAGTACCACTTACTGCTAAGGGAGATCTACTGCAACTTCACTAAATGTCCAGTGCATTGCATGGTGATCACAACACCAATATAATGACAAAGAAGCCATAAACTCGGGTACTTGACAATGCAACCTGCAGCACATTTACTCCAAGGATGCTTTAATATCTTATAAGAGAACATCCTCTCAAACAATATGATTTAATTTTCAGCAGAGGTACAATTACAACTAAATGAGAGCAGCTAAGCCTTTCTTCTTTCTGCTTCGCAGCTCAATTTTGAAGGACAAACTACTCTGGCTGAGCCTACTTCTAAGGAACTACTTTTCTTCTTTGATTTTACAAGAAAGTGTTTTACAATCCAGAGAGGATGAGTCATCAGAAAATCCTTGTCTCGTTGCCAAAAACCTGCCCCTCTTCATTATGAACATAAAGATAAAAGCTCTTACAGTACATTAGCTGGCATACGCCTACACAGACAGTACAAATAAATTAATTGTGCCTAGCCTCAAACATCCAGAGAGGTGTAGTAGGAGCTCAGTCCATCTTGTTTCATTAACAAATTAAACCCTAATAGAGCATCAACAGTTCTCTTATGTACAGAAGCTTGGCTGTTGTATGGAAAGGTTTTGCAGGTATCATGAATCCTTACAAACACACATGGCAATTCTTCAGCTACTCACATTAGCTTGTCTGACTACATAAACACCAACAAAAATTGTACATGCTGGAAAAAACTCATTAAAGTTGGAGTGAGGATATAGGATGTTGGTCTATTCAGAAACTGCACAGAATTTTGGAACCCAAGACTGAGGTAGTGGTTTTTATGAAAAAGGGAATGTTCAGTATGACACTTTTGCACACATGCAAGATGTACAAACTGTCTTGCATCTGACAAGAATGGCAAGTGTATTTGGAAGTGTGTCCACTCTGCTACATTCAGGTTTGCAATCCAGAATTTGAAAATTTGCACTATCTGCAAACATCAAGATTATTTCATAAAAATACACACACAGGTGTATTGTACAACCTGGACAATGAAAATATAGATCAAAAGGGAAGCCACTGGGTAAAGTACTGTACATGGATCAGGGGCCACAATTACTGGAGATAATCAACATTTACCATCAAACCCCTGCTACAGATGAACTGTTTTCCTTCTGGAATGCTCACAATCTTCAGCATGAGAAAGTTATACACAACCAACTTGAAAAACAAGTTTAACTCTACTTAGCCACAAGCTAGGATTACACCCTCAAACACACCTTTCTAAGATTTCTTATGAGAGGTTTGTTTGTGCAATACAGTTAAGGGCAATTTGTTAAAATTGCTCTGTGATTTTCTTTATCCTTTAACTGCATAATTTAAGCAACCTGCATTTTATAAGTTCAAAGAAATTTTTTTTGTAATTATGTATTCCTGCTTTTACCTCCTGAAAATAGAAAAGCTGTAGAGAGAGAATACAGAAAAAAGAACGGATGAGAGAAGCTGAGCTCAATCTAGCACAGAAAGCAACTTCTTAATTAATGAGAACAGAAAGAGAGTTAACATAAAGCACGAGGGTTCAGAAATATCTGCAGTGTGTGCTACTGCTGCTCTGCCTCTTTGGCCTCTGCCCCCAGGGCTGGGAAAAGCCAGAGAGAAAGGCAAGGCACAGCAGTGCTGGTGGCCAAAGGCCAGCACCTCCCGCCTGCCTGAAGCCCCAGTGATCCCTCTACAGGGAATTTCAGCCCCTGTGCTTTGGACAGGCACTTGATAAGGTCCTACCCAGGGTCCAGCAAGGTCCATGGCTGTGACATTCTGGACAGCTCTCAGCCAGGACTGTGTCACAGTAGAGTTTGTCTGTAGCTGGACAAGATAAATCTGGCCATAACAAATCTAATTTGGCTGATTTGGCTCATTCTAGAAAAGAGGTAGAACAAGTCTCTGGGTGAACAATGATAGGACAGATTTGAACCCAAACAGGGACCCTCAGCCAACCCTATTCAAGCCTGGATGCACAAACACCACTGGCCAGAGATCTGGGCAGAGGGAGATTCCAACTAGTCAACTCCCTAGATCCGGTAGGTTCAAACTCCCTATAACAGGAGCTGCAGTAATAAACTCTTGGGTGTTTGTTGAGGTTGCTTGGTGAGTTTCTGTCATTCCTGTCTCCAACCAACGACCCCTAACATAGTAGGGCTGTGTGGTGGTTTAGCTACATTAAATTTAGAAAACAGAAATTGGTGAACGTGAAACCACTGCAGGCTGCTTCCAGCTCCATCCCTTCTTGAGCTCCATTTCAACCAGAGACAGTGTTCCCCTTCTCCTTCTGTCTGAGGCAAGCACACTGCTGCTATCTAATGTTAGTAGCTCTAACATGGTATTGCCCATGTGGACACAGCCTCAGTGGCTCCCAACCAAGCTCCATTTGCAGAGCGCAGTGTTTTTCCTGAGGTGTGCCCAGAGACATGGATGCGCACCTTGGAGCAGGCTGTTGCTCCCTGCTCCCACTGCACATGCACTTTGGTTTTTTCCAGAGAGCAGTTTCAACAGGCACTAAGGCCAGTGCAGACACACTGGCCCAGACTCGTGACATCACCTGATTAATAAATCCAAGGAAGGTTTGGCAGCTCTGGCTACGGGCAGCCAGCCCATGGGAGAGTGGCGGCCACGCATCAGATAGAGCAGCGCTAACTCACTGCCCTTTGGGCTGCTTCAACCAATAAACAGCTTTACTCACCAGCCCCTGAACTAACCATCTCTTTATGGGGCCTCTTCTGCAAGCCCCAAGGGCCCCCCGAAGTGGAGAGCAAACCTTGCTGTCAGAGCTCCCACTCCTGGCCCCGGCCAGCGGGACACGGGGTGCTGAGGATGTCACCCTCACGCAGCAATGGCAGCGCTCAACAGGGAGGTGATGCAGAGACTGCAACTCTGCCTCACTGAGCAGAGCTCAGAGCCTGCCCCAGCACCACAGCCAAGCACCCTCCACCCCACCACAGCACAGCCAGGGTCATGGCTCTCAAAAATGAGGCCACTGTAAGTGCTTTTCTTTCCCTGTTCCTTGGTGAACAACACCTCATTATTTGCAGAATGATACGAGCACTTAATTAGCGCTATGGGTTAATCACCCTGCCCAATGAGTTTCCCTCTGCTCCATGAATAAAAGGAGCCAACCCAGGTTCCCGTTATCCAGCTACCAGCACGGGTTCTAATAAAGCTCCATCCTCAGCCAAAGCCAACCACAGCCATCACACAGATACATAATGTCTGATGTATAACTGGTGATATCCTCTCTTTTATGGGGTTAATACTTGCCCTTGGGGATAATTGTGCAGGCCTTTAGATGAGAGATTCCCATAAAAGGCAGTAAGAGTCACCCAGCTCAAACCACACATAACTCAAGCTAGTTTACCCCTTTGCATTATTTAAATGTCTGTCTTTAATGTGAATGCATCAATTTAAAGGCATAGTGCTGCCAGCGCTCTGGGCAGGCAGTTCTTCTCTGGCGACCAGTGTGTCAGTCCAGAATGCAAATTTGCATGCATTTCAGAAATGTGCCTATTCTCAGGCCTCCTGGCTGTCAGGGAGCGCAGGCAGGATCCTGCCATTCCCACTGCTCCCAGAGAAGGCCAGGTGGCAGATGTGCTGTACCTGCGTGCCAGGCAGGTGGGGCTGAGCCCCTCTGGACCTGCTGCAGACACTGAAATCCAGCACACCGGCATCTCAATCCCCGGGTGGTGGCAGCTCTGCTGACTCCAAGAGAGCACCTGGACACTCCATGAGTGGACCCAGAGAAGGAAGAGAAGCCCCTGGCTCTCCCACTCTGCTTCCCTGGTCCTGGCTCGTGTGGTCCTTGCGAAAGCTTCTGCTAAATCCAGATTTACACCAGTCCTTGCAGGAAACCTGAGACTTTTCCCCATCACTTGAAGCTTGGCCTTCCATTTTAAGATTGCAATTTTTTTTTCCCCCAGGTTTATATTTGTACAAAGATTACCACAAGGTTCAAGTTACAGCAATTAATGAAATTTAACTACATTAATAGGGAGAGGGCCTTTTTAACAACAATTTTGGTTTTAATGTTAAAAAATGCAGTAATAAGAGCGAGGTAGAAATATTTTTGTTCAGTTGTCTGTTTCTTTCTCTGGATATACGTATGAACTTGTTTCGTGGTCAAGGGGAATTTTTGCAGGTAGAAAAAAATAATTCTGCCATCCATTCAGTCCTTGAGTGTCTTGTTTTTACAAGGCAGAAAGGTTTTGTCAGGTTACCTAGGAGTGAAAGTTATGTCTCATAATCCATAATTCTATTGCCCATTACACACCATCTGGTGACACAGTCAAAGATAATCTGATCCTTGTCTTTTAAAAACATCACATACCTGTATCATATGGTGAACGCAATATGATAAATTACTTATTTAAGCATGCTATTTCTGTACAGTTTACAATTTGATGGTCACTCTCAGCTAACATGAAAGCAGCTTTGAACAGGGTTTTCATTGATTATTATTTCAAATATCTGAATCCTTAACTGAGGGTTTTTTACCTGTTTACAGTTACACCTAAAATTGTATGATTAAACAGCTAACATCTAACGAAGCTTTAAGAAGCTTTTATTTAAATTGAAAGTTTTGCATCTCTGACGGAACAAACATTACAACAAAGCTGTTCCATGTCCCAAAAGCAGTAATGTCTTCACAGGAAGAGCCTGATATAATTTAATTCCAGACTACTCACTCAGTCTAATGCAGAAGTTCTCAAGTATTTCCACAGATTCTGTGAGTCTACCCAGAAAAAGCTCCTTGCAAGGTAATCGTCCATCAATACATTGGCAAGTTTGCTTTTGTCACTTTATTTTCAGTCTCCAAAATAGTTAAGCGAGCTGCCAAAAGTTGAATCCTCACAAATCAAAAAAAGAGAATCAATCATGCTGGGCAGAAGAAAGCTCTTACACAACCAACCTGGCGAAGGGAAATAGGCCACTTGCTGTTGCTCAACTCCTTTGCCAAAGTATTTCAGTGGCCCTTACATTCTCCAAGGCCAAACCTTCAAAAAACAATCTCATCCCCTTCTGATGCACGAGACACACCCAAGACATTTTCAGGAGGGGTGGAAAGTAGTAAAAGAAGATTTCTGTGATTTGCAGTCAGGTTCTTCTGGGAAGATTACATATTTCTAGGAGGCCACAATGCACACATGCATCTGTACCTCCGATACAATCACATAATCACCATTCAGATCTAAATAGCTATTTTTCCATGCAGATTTTTATTACTTTCTCTTCCTGGACTAATTAACCACTTTCAGATTTTTTTTTTTAACATAGAAGAAGACTTAATTTTCACCTGACTCTTCAATTACAGCTTTGAACAATTCCCGTTCTCCTTGCAGACTGTCGGGCTTGCTGTGCCTTTTGCACTGGTAGGTTTTGTTCACAGCAAAGCCTCTGGGCAGAGCACAAGCCTACAATAATACATTTAGTGATCCACCTGCATCACTCACCAGGATTTTCCACAGTCTCAGGCTTCATTTGAAGAGAGGAAGGTAGCAGTGCTCCACTGAAAGCCAGTTCTTCTCAAGAGTTTTGTGTCAGGCCCAGCTGCTGGGATGCTCCACAGGGAGGCAGGGAGCACTCCCCAAAGCTGGCAGGAATGTGATGGCACAGGGAGCCCCAGGTGCCAGGTGTTCCATTTGGCTGCACCTGAATGCACCTGCAGAGCCCTAAAAGCACCAGACCTCACCCACAGAGCAGGGGAAGCTCATGCCATTTCCTCTGCCCTCCAAATCCAATCATCCTAGCCGTGCTCCATCTGACCATGCTGTCCAGCTGCCCGTGCCTGTCAGGTATATCCTGCTACTAGGAAGGATTTGGATAAAGCATTTAAGTATCTGGCAAGCATTTTCTTCAATGAAGACATGCTGAGAGAGCTAGACAATCATATTTTTAACTATGCTGCCTGCCAGAAAAGAGCACAAACTTCCAATAGCAAAGAAATGAGGTCATTTTGGTCATCTGCCAAAATCAGCACATTTCCTCTTTTGGTTCTGGATGCTGCACTTCCACACTCCACAGTGTGTGACAAGTCGTGAGCAGGAGGTGTAGTCTCTCAGGAAAAAAAAATAAAAGTTAACTGGTGGATGTTAGCTTTTTTCTTTAAAAAAAAAGGGGGGGAGGGAGGGGAAGGAAAAGAAGGGGAAAAGATCATGAAGTGTCCTGATGTCACATAACCTCCTCCTGAAGATCTATTTAATTGGAGTCTGGTATAACCTTCCTAAGAAGATGTTAATACCTTGTCCTGATGTTACAGGAGTGTAAAGCCTCATCCTGTTAAGGAATTCGAAAGGCTTACAGCAAGGATGCAGCTTTTGGTTAGAAGGCTGGACTGGAATTTAGCAGATCAGGATTAAACCCTGATTTTGCCACAAGGTCCTGTGGGGCTTTGAGCAAGACTTCAAAATTCCCTTGCTTGACATCCTATCTTGATCCTGGTCTTGGTCTTTAAAAGCTAAGTTTTCCTGAGCTGGGAATATCCCTTTGCAGAAGACCAGAGTCTGGAACAGTGGATTTTGGATGCTCATTTGGGCTTCTTAATGCTAATGCAGCACAAACCAAAATGACAGCAGTAGTAATAATAATAATAATAATAATTATCTCTCAGTCTTTATTTTCAAGTTAACGTCTGCCAAAAATGTTAGAGAAGTTTCTCATTGTGGCAACTACTGTATTTACAGGCATAATTTACAAGCAGCTCATCTGAATAATTTGAATTTTTTATTAAGATTATTTTCTCATTTTCCATTGAGAAGCCTTCTTAGATACTGACTCACTTTCAGCCTTGTAGGGAAAAGTGCCAAGCATTTGTTTTTCTTCTGTCTGCAGTAGTTATTTGACTCCTGCATTAAACTCAGCAAAGCCAAAACTGAATAGGAACAATCTTAATTGAATTATTAAATATATTTCAAGCTTCACTGTGATTTTAAAAAGCACTTTCATGTGGGGTAGTGGAAATGCGCCAGGGAAATCTAAAAGAACTGTATGCAATCCTCTGTCCCCACCCCTCCTTTCTTCCAGCCTCTCTCAAAAGGAGGTTAGGTGAACCCAAACCCAGTGGAGTCAGGGTGAGATAGTTTCACTTTAGGTTTCCTTGGCAAAAAGTTACCAGGGCATCCTGCCAAGGCTGCCACTTTTGAGATAAATATGACTTTCTTTCAGGGCAGTTTTATGAGGGGCACAGCAAGAGGCTCATGTACTCTGGCAATTCACTTGCAGATTGAGCTATGCAGCAGCTGCCGCTTGTCCATTATAAACAACAACTCGCTCTGAAGTTCTCTTAAGAAGTTTATAAAAGGGACAGTGTATTTATCTGACGTCTGTTACACTGCTGGGCAGATACACAGATGGCCTTTGACTCTCACCTTCTGCATCACACCCAGCCAAACCCCATCCCACAGAAAGGGCCAGGCTTTAAATTTGCTTGCTCTTTTCCTGATGACGCTCCCTTCATCTATCTGACAATCAGAGCCAGCTTACTTTCCTTGGGAGGGTCAGATTGGCAGATGAACTACAGTGAAGAGAGGAAGCATGTTAAGTATGAAAACATTCTCCTAAGCTCTCACAGGAAAAGGATGTAGCTAACAATAAAGAGAACCACGCGTTTCTCTGCCAAACTTTATTGTACAAGATTATGCATTTCCAGCACTTACATCTATACCACTTAAATGTCAGTCCTGCCACATCCACAGGAGGCACATTCCAAAGTACCCTTCCTACACTGCCCATGGTCAGTCGGTTCTGGAGGTTTCCTTTTGAGGTCAGCAACAGGCATATGGATCAGCACAGGACCCTCCCATGGTGGGTAAGGGGAGTATAAGCCCCCCCGGAGTCCTGGGAGCTGCAAAGTGCAGAGCTCCACCACTGTCTGAGCAGTGCCATGACTGATCCCTCAGGGAGCACCTCCAGGAGCCATAGGGCTGTCAGGGACTGCTTGAAGCAAGCTCCCTTCCCCAGGTCCTCACCCCTGTGCTGATGGGCACAAACCATCATGCTGGGCACAAACACCCTTTACTGTGCAATTGGAAGGATAATTACTTAAAGTTTGTCCTTCCTGCTCTGGAGTCCCCTGCACTTCTTCAGTTTAGCACAGCTGGAAAGGAAAGCCAAGGAGCTGACAAAAGTATGGTCTGGGCATGGCTTTGAACAGCTTGCCTTTTCCTGGCTCAGTGACCAGGTTGGTTAGAAGGCTGGACTGGAATTTAGCAGCTCCAGCTCTCTCTGTCCTGGCCAAGTTTCATGGCTTTTTGTACCTCTTCAGGGAGCAACCAGAATGAGCTTTTTGATAGCCCATTCCTATTCCAAGCATCCCGAGAAACACACCAGGATCAGCACAGACCCACTGACCTTTGATTTCCCCAGTCCCACCTGGGCAGCTGATTTTGTCTTGTTCTTCACTTTGTTCACCTGTGGACAAGTCTGCCAAACAGGCAGCACAAGTGGGTTTTACTGCACACAGGCTGCTAGATAGACTTTTTCAAGCAGCCCTTGGTTTACATCCAGTGTCTGACCAGTGGATTGAATTCCCAGGTCAACACCTGCACTCAATTTTACAAAATAAAAAAAATAAAAAAGCTGCTGGTGTGGGTCATTCTCAAAAGGGATCCAGGGCTCTGTAAGCTGCCTTCTTCTCATGGATCTGGAATCACTGCCTACGATGAAAGCAGCCTATTAACAGTTCATCATAAAACACTGTCTGAGATTTTATGTCCTAAATTATGTATATGATGGTTTGGCCTGTTTGGTGACTTAGTGTGGTGGGCAATATAAATCACTGTTGTTACACGTCCAACTAAGGATTTTTAAACAATTATATTAATTAAAAGGGGGGGGGGAGGGAAGACAAGTTCTCAGAAAAAAAACCCACCAAACTTCAAAACAGCTGTGGTCATTCTTTGAGCAGCCTTAAATATGAACTTGATATATATTCTGGTCCTGGGACACACCAGTGTCAGCATGTTATTTCTGCAAGGACCAAAAGCTATGCAGTCATTTCTGCACTTAAAAATGGCTCTTCACATACATCTTCATAATAAAGCACTTTATAACTGTTACCTAATTATTGCTTAGAGCATTAAGTAACAAGGTATTATTACTCCAATTTCACAGAAGGGAACAAATCATGGAATCCAAAATACTTACTCTGCTTTTGCGTAGGCTTTCTCATATTAATTAATTATGAGATTTAATTACACTCAATCTCACCACTCCAAGCCAATTACAGAAAATTGGGTAAAGAAGCAGGGAAATCTGTCATGGAGACAATCACTTACACTGACACTTTCTACAAAGGTATGTAAAATAACTTTGCAAATATTAACTTGCCCCCTCGAAGCAACAGGATGGGTTTTTCTCTGATTTTTCCCAACTGTCCCTACACCAGTAATCTGAGCTATTATCACTTCTCCCAGCTTCCTCTCTCAACTCTGCCCCAGAAACCAAATGTAAATCTCTGCTCCCTGACTTGTGCCTTAATCACATGACCACCTTCCTTCCCAGAAGCAGTAAAATAAAATCTCCAGGCATGTTAAAATCACCAGATTAGAAGAGCTCTAATCCAGAGATTTTAAGGGCTGGTCAAAACTGGGATATGAGATAGATAGATAGATAGATAGATAGATCGATAGATAGATAGATAGANATGGCTTTCATTTCTTTTGAGTCTACAGCAATTTTATTCACTGAAGTTTTTTTCAGAAGGAGAATGGTAAAGCATTACTTTAAAAGCGTTTCTTACATTGGAGTATCTACGAACACCCTCTGCTGAAACACTAATTCACTATTTTCCACAGCACACAGCCACAGGGACTCACAACACATTTCAATGCCTTCAACAGCAGCAGCATTCCACAGGGAACCATTCTCCAATTTCCAAGTCATGGCTCTTACAAAAATGGACTAAGCCAAGGCAAACCGGCCTTTTTATATTAATACAAACTGATCCTCCCATAAAATGTGCACATTTAAAAATCAGAGGAGAAACAAGAGCAACTATCTTTTGCAGTTTGTCTAAAGAGGGCTATGAGTTCAAGTAAGTCTACTTTATTAAAACTGGGGAGAGATATGAACAGATTGGATTTTTCCCTAATTTTTTTACTCTGTTTGCCAGTGAGTAAAGTCTTCTGTAAAAGACTTTGTGAATAAAGGCATAAATGCAAGCGGAGGAGACTCCATGCATTTATGACTTTGACTTCTCTGGAGCCAAGATTTCACCCAAACTTCACAGTTGTGACATTCTGTGCTCAGTCTGGCCTATTCCAGCAGAACATTCAGTCTGTGCTTGTGGCAATTATGCCTTGTTTGCATCACACCACACGACACGCGTGCTACGAGAGTTTCACACGCTGCAGTGTACCACGGTTTATTTTAAATGCTCTCCAGTTCCCCCAGTGAGCCTCATGGCATGGCAGCAGAATGAAATACAATGGGATCTGGCAGGCTGCATTCACAGGACTGAGTTGTAAAAAACAGGCAAAATAAACATTAGCATTTCAACTGTTCCTTGTAGTTTTTCTAAATATTCTAAAGTAAAACAGAAAATACTTTGCTGAGCCTGAAAAACCAAAGGATTTGCAGATGCAGTCAAATTAGACAGTTTTCAAATAGACACTCTTCCTTATCCAGCAAAGCTTTCCCCCTTCTTTGCCCAGCGATATTTCCACTGGGCCAGCAAAGGGCAGCTACAGTGTAAAACATTCAGAGATAACCTGGGCACTCAAAAGACTGAGATGTTCAAATCCTCACCTAATGACAGCTTTACCCTCTTCCCCAAGTAAACTACTACATCTCCTCAGGCCCACCCACCTTCATTCAGGCACAGAGGGTGGGGGCCAGATCTCCCTCTGGAAGCTTTCAAAGGCACACAACTCTCTCCTCTGAGTATACTGACAACTAGAGACTTTCATGGCTACAAGTGGCTTACCATACACCAAAAATCCTGCAATAATTTCAGTACACAGCCCTCTTAATTTGGCTCCCATATTACAAGCTTTGGACCAGACACTTCCCTCAAATACGCAAGATACAAATTGAATTGTTAAAACAAATATCAGCACAAATTCCGTGGTAATGGGAATCATGTCTCTTCCATGCTTTTAATACTAACCCCTGAGCTTAATTATTATATTTAGTGTCTAGGGCAGCAACACTTCCTACTCAGCACCTGTCATGGGTCCAGCAATTAATTGCATACCACTGACCTTCACAGAACACCATGGAAATTTTATTACTGTACAACTCAATTGCAGTCATACAACACTGCCCAAGAACTAGGTCTTATTACAGAAAAACCATGTTCTTACAAAAGGGATAGTTGAGCCAACTGAACTATTTATAATTTGTGAGAATAAAAAACATTTCACAAGGTTTGCAACATACATACACAAAAAAATATTTGCAGCCTTAATACAAGACAAATGTTACTGAGATTCACGTTATAGACAAAAGTGGAATGGAAAATATTCCCCGAAGTCATAATGGCAGGGTTATGCAGTATGCTATTTAAAAGCTATTCACCAGTGTCTTCATCCTGTTAGCCAGAACTCTATGGTAGAAATTCAATTAGAGAAAGTCAATTAATTGAAATTGTGGTTCCACAACAGAAGGATTGGATGTGTAAGACGAAGCAGCAGAAAGAGAGGACTACACTTAGCACACCTGACTCAGTACCAGGCCCAGGTTTGCCATCTTGGAGTTACCTCTCTGCTGCTTTGAGGGGACTACATCCTGCTTATGTCATGCTGCTGTGGCTTAACCCCAGCTGACAAACTCAAAACACAGCCCCATGCCAATATGATGAAGAAGATTAACTCCATCCCAGCCGAGAGCAGCACACTCTCTTCTAGGAAAAAGCTGCAACTCAGCACATTTCTTCTAAGTTAAAGAGTCTCCTTGCTCCTTTCCAAACCAAAGGGTTCACAAAATAAATAACTGTTGCATGACTACTCTAATTTCAAACTAGCATGCTAATGTAAGAGCTGATGGAAGTCAGGGCAAGAAGACTTTCTCCCTGGTTTCAAGGGCTGCATCCAGGATGAAATAACTCGTCACGCCCAGAATTCCAATGCCAGCTTCCAAGTTCCCAGCAGGACAGCCACAAACCTCCACGCTCACACATCTGCACCTGCTGCAGACTCAGTGAGGGAAAGGGATGGTGCAGGAGGCATCTCAGGCTTTGTTGAAGGCATACATGTACAAGAGCTGCTGTTTTTTATGTTGGCACCATCCTTGTGAACTTCCAAGGCATTTCCCAAATTTCCAACTGGAGTGGTTGATAGGCAGCAGGCTGGCAACACACCCACGTGCATGGTGAGGCAAAACACCCACCCCCTAAAGTCAAAACCCAAAGAGCACCAAGAGATAACCACAGAGCAAATTGGAGGTCACTGCCAAGACATCGTGCAGTATTTTAATGCAAGTGTGATATCTTACTGAATTTGCATCTCCCAGACGCCTTGTTTGATTTTCCACGGGCAATGAAAAATGCTTCCCACCATGACAAATTCCTCACATCTCAGGCAATGCATTTAATTTCACCAAAATGCAGTTACAGCTGGGTTCACCACATCAGTCCAGTTTCACATCTTTTTTGGTTAAAAATTTGTAATCTCTCCTGCCAGCAAGACTACACAGCAAACAAAGCTCATCAACAATGCTTTGCTTTGGAGGATGGCCTACACATGGAATGGATGATATCTGCAAGGCAATTCAGGACTCTCTGATGGTTGAGATTTTGTTGTGAGGGTTTTTTTCCCTAAAAAGTTCATTAAAATTTTTCAGTTGATATAATAGATTCTTCCATCTCTTCAATACAGCAGAGGAAATGAAGTGAAACTAGCTTCATTGTAATGGAAAAGTGATTTCATAATTTAATTCACTTTGCTCCCTAATTACAAATGCTCAGAGAGCACAAGCTAGGGAAGGAAGGTGCAAAGTGATGCTGCAACCTATCACCCACAATTAAAAATCTCCTTTCCTGGAGGAATCTGGCTTACAAAGCAGAATGGAGCACACATGGTATTGAGATTACTGAGAAGTTGTGGGCAAAGCTATGGTTTAAAGGCAAAGATCCTGCCCTGTTTGAGACTAAACCCAAAATTTCTCTTGATTTTGCTGACACCTTGGCTTAGATATTCTTGAGGCCTGATCACAGAATAGACTAATACACAGAGAGGTGCCTGCAATGACTTGCTATACAGCCTGGTGTAAAAAAGAAGTTACAAAATGAGTGCAAAGATGACAGACAAGCCTCCCCTCTCCCAGCCAGGAAAGCTTTTATTGCCACCTCTTCAACACTTTCACTCCTGCCAGAAGTCCCCTCTGCCCGCCTGGCCCCTCCAGCTGTCCAAAGTGTCTCCTCCAGACAGCACTGCTGAGCAGGCAGAGCATGGATTAAACAGCATTACGTGTTCTTTCTGTCATTCTGTTTCCAGTAATTTAGAAAATCATTTCTCTCATTATGGATATTTTTAAATAAGGTAAGGGAGATGTTACAGAAAAAAAAATAAAAATCTCCAAGATCAGAATATATCAGAAACTTGACAATACTTTAATGTGTCATTGTGACAGTGAATATGTAAAGAAACACACACACAAAGTCAAGTATTTTAGAGGAGGTTTTAAAAAATAAAGCATGTTCAACAGGAAGTCTGTTTAATGTAGGATTTAAGTAAGGCTCTTCCATTTGCATAGATCACTTACAGCAACAGCAATTCATTAAATTCTCCCATAAAATCGTGCTATATTTTGTCTAAAGCGACACATTCCTTGCAGATCACAGTGCCTTTCTCATGCTGTTAATAAGATAATCTGTTACATGAGGCTTACAAATCCATTTAAATTGATTTTAATTAATGAATCAATCACTAGCCACTGATGACTTGGTCTACAGAAAGCAAGCAATTCAAAGCCCCAGGCTTCTAATCCAAAACCAAAATCCACATTAGAGCAACAGGACATCTCTCTGATCGATAGCAACACAAAGATGTTCAGTTCATACACATTTAGTGTATGAACTTGATCAAAATGTATCTCCAGATCTTAGGCATTACAATTCCCAAATTCAGGACTGTTCAAGTAGAAAAGCAATATTAATTCATTTACATTTCTTTGCAAGGGGAAAAAATTAAATCAAGCACAACTATAACCTGTTTCTAAACTTCAGTTGCTTATTCCACTTGAAGGTTTTTCCCTTTGTTCTTAGACAATCTGTTATTTAACATTCATTAACAGAGAATTGCATTTATTATGATCACAAACAGGAACAATGCTTTTTACATTTGCTTTGATGCCGCTGCTATTCCCCAGTGCTCAAGTGCATACAGTTTCCCTCAAACAGAAAACAGGAAAGAAGCGAGATTTCTGTCCCAAAATCAGCAAGCAGAAGCAGCGGAAAGAACATCCTTGTTATTGTAGTAAGTTAATTGTTATAATTATTGTTATTACAAGGAGTTAATTACAATGCAGCAAGTTAAATCCACCATGGGCGGTGTGATGCCCGACACTGCAATCCCTGGAGCTGCAATCCCTGGAGCGTCAGCATCTGGCTCCCCGTGGCACAGGGGCTACACCTGAGGGAGGCTTCTACTCCTGTGTGCACAAACAGCTGGGGCTCCAGTACAGCATCTGGCACTCAAGCACCACTTGAACCAGCCCAGAGAAAGGAAGGAATGGTGCTACTCCCCAGGATCCTCCTGCAGGGATGCAAGCATCTTTCAGAGGAAGAGATGCTCCTCGTTCCAACGTGGCAGGGCAGGAAGGGTGAGACAGGCCAGCCTGCCTTCGGAACAGCCTCATGTTTGTGCAGCCACACTGTGCCAAGCCCAGGCCACCCTGCTCACACCGGGCTCTGCACTGCACAGCCTCGTGACACACATCTCTCCACTCACTCCTCAGCCTCACATTAAACCACAGAAGCAGAGCAGCAGGCACTTGGAGATCACTATAAACTATCTGTACCAGAGAAGCTGGTGCTGAGCATTGCAATCATGGAGCACTTACACTGGTTTTGATTTCTTTAAAAGCACTCTGCACCTTTTTGGCCCATTAGCATCCCTTTAAATATTCTGAGAGAAGTCCTGATCCCTCAGATTCAACAAAGCAGTTTGCTTGGATGCTCACTGTCATACCCAAAGTCCCAGTTCTGCCTGTTTAAATGAAGAGCTCTGTATTTGTTTTCAACCAATACTGCATATGCAGTTTAACTAACCCTGTCAAAACTAGACTTCCTTTTTTTTTTTTTAAATGTAGTATCTACTAATCTGTTGCTCTCAATACTCTTATTCTTCCTGGTTTGTTAAAATAAATGATGCTTTGGAGGGAAGAATAAAAAGAATAATTAAAGAAGGTGGGTTTGGCCTTGATGTGCTGCTAATTATTTAGAGTAAAATTAACCAAATAATAAGTACAAAATACCAAACTATCTTACACAATATTTAAGAAAAGCATAAAGAGTTGAGCACTTTTCAGATGTAAACGCATTAAGATCAACGTTGTACCAAGCCTGAATCTGGCCCCATTAGCTCCAAAAGGTAAATAGTTCATCCCCTTGCACAGATGTCAGAGCATACAGGCACTCCAAGTTTAAAGGAGAGATTCTGCAGTCAACAATGCTCCACTGACACAGAGACAATCAATGTGTCCTTGATTATGAGGAGCCAAACAGTTTTCACTGAGAGAAAAAAAAAAAAAAAAAGAGACTGAAAAACAAATCATGTGTTTTTATTTTCTAAGTTCCAAGTTTGGGTTGGGTTTTTTTTCAAGCCCTTTTGGAGCGCTGAAACAAAATAAAAATAGCTTGTTGCACAAGTATATAACAAAGTAACTGCTAAATAAACATTTTATATTTACTCCTATGTGCTCAGTTCTCACTCCCATTAGTCTTCAAGAGTTGGATGATTTCACAAAAATATCTTCCTGTTTTCTGGAAAACTGATTAGATGGGTTTTGTCCAAGAACTGTGCCATAACATGTTCCCTTTATTCCACATGCTGAATATGACTGCTGGAAAATGTACTGCAGTACAGAACGCAGTATATGCCAATGCATCCTGACATTCAAATCAAGACCACAAATTATAAACAGTTTCAGCAAATTGACTCGAGTGCCTTTGTTCCTCAGACATACATCTTCCTATTGCTTACAAAAGCAGCATATACTAACCACGAAGGCTGCTATAGCCAGTACTGGGAAAGGAAGTTATTGAAGCCTGGATTTCCTGCTTTCAGCCCAAGCCAAGAACTGTGAGGCTTGTAGTGGTTTCAGGAACTGACTCATCTAATGATTCATGGATAAGATACTGGTTTTAATATATTTCTGATCATGAGACTCAAACTTCAAAAACAGTGATGCTTAGTTTTTAGTTTAAAGTAAAAAAAAAAAAAAAGCCCATAAATCGAGCAAACGCTGTCATGGGACAAATGGACTAATAATTATTAATGTGTTTTACAGTGAACTCTGTTTAAAAGAAAATGGTGTGTTAAACATCCTGGATACTCATTGCAAGAGAATGGTGACATTGAATTAAAAATCCACCGTCAAAAACTTGAGTACTTTCATTGCAGTCCTGATAAAGCTGAAATGCAAGTGGAGAGCAGCTGGGATATCAATGCATTTTTAAAGATACCCTTAGGTATAGGTATGACTGCTACATCCTAATCAATGAATCCTTGAGCTACTATTGTTAATGCACCTGGGTTTCTTCAGCTGTGGACAGCAAGCTCCATCAAAGATTGGCTGGTCACAAACACTGAGGGAAGTTTTGTTTCAGGAGCGACTGAAACTGCCGAGGTCAATCGTAAAGCAATGACTAACGCTGGATTTTAAGTGCTCTCACCCCGCCCCCCCCGTATTTTGTGCTAATTCAGAATTCAAACCCAGCCGTTTTTATGCATTGAGTTCTTCCAGAGGAAAGCACGCCTTCCAGAGCATCAAAACCCTTTTTGCCCACAACACAAATCTCATCAGTATGCTGTAACTTGAACTGCCAGGCTCTTGCACCTAAAAAATAGCTGGTGATGGAAGCTGAATTCTGCCAGGCTCATGTATGGAAAAGTACTGGTTTACTTTTTAATTTCTGAACTGCAAGCTGCAGCCACTCACACCCCCAGTGCAGCATGCTGGGGACAGAGGGGGACGCTAGCATTTCTATATTTCACCCTGTGCTCAACCAGCACAGGGGAAAAAAAAAAANAAAAAAAAAAAAAAAAAGAAAAAGAAAACAAAATGCATCTTGCTCAGAGGAAAAGAAAAAAGCAAAGCAAAGAAAAAACCAGCAGTTAAAACACTTGACAAGAAAAGGCCAAAGTGCGCTCCGTGGCTGGCAGTCATTTTATGGCTATAGTCCTACAGCAGATTTACTTAGATGACGTCAGTGGCTCCAATCCAGCTTTTCTTTGGTAGCATTTACCACTTGCCTCTTGAAGCCTCCACTATGCTACAGAGCAGTAGACCATAATCAAAATTCCCTTTGTGAAATAGAGTTTACCTCAGGGCACAGAGGCATTGCTAGCTGAATTGCAGGCTCTTCACCCTGTACTGCATGCCCAGAAATAAATAACCTACAATACTGTACTCTCTTTAATACAGAAGAACCATTAAAAGCAGCCTGCTACCTAAAAAAGGGTCCTTTAATTTGTTTCCAAAATCTCAGAAGCCAGAATATTAGTTAATTTTCCAAACAACCAAGAACTATAATAATTCTACTACCCTTTGGACTTCTTCATATTGTTTTTAGAGATTTTGGACGATACAGTTATTTAAGGGTCACTGTTTTACCAGCAAAAATTATTACTAATGCTAGAGGCTAAAGAGAATCTGTATAGGAAGCTGCCTATTTAAAACTGTCTTCCAAATGTGCCCCTTCGGCTGTTTATCTACAGCTGCTCAGTAAGCATATAGTAAATATGCCAAGAAGCAGAGCAAGGAATTACTGTGCATAAGTAATAGTCAATTTAGTGAGCAAAATGCACATCATTTGGAGCTGTGCATTTCCTATCACAAAGCAGTGGCTGAAACCAATGGAACACCATTGTAAAGCCATGTCGAGGAGATACCAAATAAACTAGAACTTCACAAGCTCTGAAGTTGAATTAAAACAACCCCCACAGCCATATGAAAAATGTGTCTTACAGTACCAAATAAATACAGATTTGCTATGTTTTAACAGACCCATCAATCTAAAGACAGCCCTGCTCATTATGGGTGGTAACTAGATATATTAGTGAAGTGAAAATTGCCTCACACAGTTAAGCACTTAGGAATAACTCACAGGGAAGATTCACGCATGCCTCAGAGAGCAGAAAGACTCAATACCCCTCCTTTCCCAGGGTCTTTGCTCACCTTGCCCCTAACCACACCAGGATGAGAGATGGCAGGTCTAACCTGCAATGAGCCAGAAGCCAAAAGATGCTACTGTCACTCAAGTGCATGAGTCACACCACAGACCTCAACTTTAAATCTGAATTTAAAACAGATTTAAAATTTGTGGGCAAGCCCCAAACCTGCTCGAAGTGGACAAGGCACACACGTTTCACGTCCCTGCAGAGAAACCAGAAGCCCTCTAGCAGCCTCAGAAGCCAAGCCAAGGGCAGGGACCCTTTCTCATTTTCTGCAGGTGCCAACATCAGCTGAGGCACAGCAGCAGGGTGGGAGCATCACCTCTCACTTCCCTGCCCATCCAGTTGGCCCCTGGGTGCTTTGTCAGCTCCTGCCTTTTTCCAGGCGCTTTGTCTGGGTGGACTTGAGTGAAATGGTGAAGAATGCCACTGCTCAAATTGCTCACATTTCTCTGCTTCAAATGGTCAGCAGAAAAACTTATTTCGCTTTGACCTCTCGTCATTACTAAAAAAAAGTGGTGTCGGCAAACAGATTCAGAAGATGATTGTAAATTTCTCTGAGAGAGAACCCAAGTCCTTTTTCTTGGTCATTGAGAATCTGGACATGAAAGGCACGGCAAGCACAAGTGGCCCTTTCTTTTCAATATCCCGGGCAAGGAAGGGCTGGGAGCAGCAGGAAAGGGAGCCCACAGTGCCACCACATCCCTGAGCAGCAGCAGAGGACACAGGGTAAGGAGGACCTGGCAGGATGGATTGCAAAAGAAGGGAAGCAAACAAAAAAAGATCACAGGGATCCAAATGCAGGGAGAAGTGCTGCCCCAAGAGCAAGTCTGTGTATTCCCAAGGAGAGATGAGGGTCCAGGCAGCCAGGGACAGCTGTGGTGCCCTGCCAGAACAGCCAGACCCAGCCTGTGGGGCAGGAGACACAGGAATGTGCTGCAAGGTCAGAGAGCAGCACAGGCACATCCAGCCCTAAGGACACCATGGAGGCACTGAATGGAAGACTGTTTTATGGCTGGAAACTTCTTCTGCACCAAATAATTACTCCCAAAGGAAGACAGGGCTAGGGGGAAGATGAAGGAACTTCCATCGACTTTTCCAGTCTTCTCAAAAGCTTTCAGTTGATCATGGCACAAGCAGGGAAAAAAAAAAAAGATCAGCTGATAGCAGATATAGGGACATGACTGTTTTTAAAGGTTAATTTTTTTGAAAGAATGAAGGTAAAACCAGAGATGTGGAAAATGAAACTGTTTACAGAGTTTAGCCTTTTTATTTTAAACTGTAAACCAGCTTCAGGGGAAAAAAAAAGTCTGCACTGATATTGGTGATAGATTAAGTGTGAAAAAAAATATTTTCTCTCATTAATTATTGTCCCAGATAACTATATTTTTTTTAAATTGAGATAGACATAACCGAATATTTAATCCCCTAAACCTCTATGAATTTACCTTTTGTTACAAAGTCTGTTCTGACATTTTCTCCCCTCAAAACCAAAATGTCATTCCTGAATTATAATCTCCCATCAGAAAGACAACCACGTAAAAAGAGGAAAAAAAACCCCAAACAAACCATGCTAGCTAATTCCAAAAACAAGCACCACTGTTCACAGCACCATGAGGTGAATGAAAGGTGAGAGATTCCACCAAGGGAATAATTGTGATGTCTATAATGTTAAGGAATAATTTGGCACCAGAAGTACCCAAGGCCATACTGGTTGGCGATTCAAACATGAAGCATATCAAAACACTACTGATAAGCTAAATTAACAGATAGCTTATCTGAAGCATATACTGGCCATATGGTGCCACAACTTCTGTTGCCTGTTGCTGGCATAACAATAGGCTACTGCAGTCTTAGACTGGAAGCACTATTTGACAAACTGTCAACAGCTCCTTTTTTTTTTTTTTTTTTTCAGAGCTCTAGGGCAATGGCACACTCGCCTATTTGCATTTTTTTTTAAACAGGTGAACAAAGAGTAAACCAGATGTCGACTTTAGAAATCGAGCTGTCTGGATCAGGAGATTTAACAGAGGCAGGCATACTGCAACAGCTCAAATCTAGACAATGAGCTTTTCTAAAAACACTCTGGCCTAGGGGAGTGGCTATTTAAAACACTTGGCTTCTTTTATTTCAGCACTATGGAAGTGAATTCTACTCTTAAGTGCCAGCTCAAATGAAGTCATTTTGTTTCACTGGGGCTTTCTTTGCATTTCAGAAATGTAGCATGTACTGTAGTAACGGAAGAGACAAAAAATGGGGGGAGAGTGTGTGATGTGGAAACCAGCAATTTGATCACATACAAAAAAAAAATCTTTGAACGCACGACTCAAGTGCACGTTACATGAAATTTACTTTTCCCTCTTAAAAAAAAGAACACAAACAAACCAACACAACCAAAACAAAACTAACAACAAAAAATAAAACCCAAACCACTTCTGAGTGCTTTAGAAAGACCTGATATTTACAACCCCCTCAAGCTCCACAAAGACAAGCAAAACTGACCAGTAAAGGCCATGTCCAAGGGGACTTGAATATGTTACAGAAACACATTAATACCAAAAGTATCATGAAAGTTGTCTTCCTACTTTATTTTCAAAAATAATTCTTACTATTTGAGGGAAAAAAAAAATCTTTTCACAACAACAGTGATCTACTCAATCATTTCAAAAATTGACAAAATAAAAACTACTGTCAATCAATATATAGTAGGTGTGTCTATGATGTTCAATTATGAAAATGTGCTTTTAGCTGCGTTCTGTAGGAGTGTGAAAGACATAATGGGAAAAATAGATAACTTTCTGTTCTAATATTCTGTTCTGCTTTGATAAGCAGTTATGGGAACATACTTATTTTCTGATTTATACCCAGCTAAGTATGTAGCATTTTTAGATTATCTTTCCAAATTGTTCTTGAACATTCTCAGTTTAAAAAAAAACAAAAAACAACTCCTTTCATGTTAAGTTGAGATTGCACTTGAACTCCTTCCAAAAGCCAGAGCTGTACTGAATTATGATAATTAGAAAGCTGTGCGCATAAAAGGCAGCACAGTTGATGCATTTAAAAAAGTTCATGCCAGAGAATATAAGTTCAATATGTTCTCACATAATTAACATTTCCCATCATTAGCAGCAGTTTTCAGTTCATGTATCTGTAAAAACAACAGCACTCGTCATTGTTTTAGATTCCCAGTCAATAGCATTTTAATAGTTTTACACATAATCCCAAACTTTCCTTCCCTTCCCCCTCCCCGCACATGGAGATTTCACATTCTACCTCCTGGCCTGCTAGCAAATAAACTCGGATTCTGTGCCCCTGTGCTCCTCCTGCCACGCAGACCAGCTCTGACCCGAAAGTTTAGGGAAAACCTTACAAGAGCCAGAAATCCAAGAGGGCCGTTGCAAAGGTCCGGCAGGACGCAGGGGGAATAATCGCATTGTTCCAGTAAACAATGAGCAGAAGACAAAGAACAAAAAGTTGTAGGTGATACCTTGGACTGGATAGGAGCCAGACTAAAACAGTCTGCCTCTGACAAGGCAGGCACAGGCTGGAGGGACCAGGAAATGGGGTCACAGCCCTGCGCCAACCGGGCAAGCAACAGCAAAACCTTCCCACACTCCGCAGATTTCCATCGCGTCCCGGACGTGTGTGCAAAAATTCACCCAGCAAACGAGGGCATGTAGCACATGATGGGCCACTCTGTGAGACTTCCTGGGTAGAGCAACTCCACTTAGTCAATAGGAGCCAGATTTGACTTCAGTCCCTGTGTTTTGAAATTAATATAATTCTGGTGGAACATTAATAACCTGATCCAACCTATAAAAGTTGCTGAATCTGCATCAACAGAGGCAGAAATTTTGGCTTTACCAATAACGAGATGAAACACTCGCAGTGATTGCAGTGGAATCAGGACTTCACACAAAAACGAGAAGTTTGTTGTATGAAATCGGAAAACACTTAGCTGAATTTTATGTGACAGATCTGAGGAGCAGATTTGAAGTTGCTGCCTCAAAAGGACTTAAATCTGCAACTTTTCACTCTCTTCTGTTTTGAAAATGAGCAATCATTAAAGCCAAACACAAAATTATTCCAGGAAATATTATTCTATCCTTGTTCCACTTGCAAAAGTCAAAAGGAGTTTTGTCCAAAACCAGAGAGCAAGATATGGTCATAAAGTGGGAATAAATTGCAGAGATTTTTCTTCTAAAACTGTGTCTTCAGCACAGCTTAGAGTCAGTTGGCTTTACAATTAATTATGCCATTAATCTGTTCCTATTTCACAGGATGCAATTTAAATTATACAGCACTTGAACAAACTGCCACAAACGCTATAACAGCCCTTGCTTGCAGGGGAATGATTTACCTCCCAAAAGTTCTAAAATTTTGTTGAGATTCAAACAATTTTTTAACAGTAAAGGGCTGCAGTTTAGGAATATAAAATATCTCTGCTTGCGGCAAGCGCTAATGGCAAAGCACAACACGGCGACACAACAGAAATTAAACCTCAGATCCCAGAAAAAAGGACCATTTCTCTCATGAAAAGGTAGGTCCCTCTGATGAGCTGGGGACTTCAAAATAAGTTTTAAAGGGCCAGTTTTCACCCTCATTACAGCCAGTGTAATCCAGCCACAGGCCATATGAGGTTGATGGAATTAACCTGAATTTAGACCAGATTTCTAAAAAGTCAGCCCTCACCTCATATTTGTACATGCTCTGAACAAGAGCCTGAAGGAAGTGAATGATCAGCTGTTAATAGAAATTTGCCTTCAAGTCTTAGGCAGATTACAGGTTAAGCAGAACATAAGTCCCAAGCAAAAATTTGAAAAAGTATGTGTGCCAAATCAATATTCTTTTAAATCAAAGATGTCCTTCTTTAGACATTAAATATCACACTAACCATGCACATAAAGCACAGGCTGTAAATATCTTAGTATTTGATCCAGCAAATGTTTATTCCTATGAGTCATTCTGGTCACTTTAACCTGAGCAAGGATTGGATCAAGACAATATTCTCTTCTTAAATAAATGGAATCACTACAGAAAAGACAGCTTTTAAACCATCTCTGGAGGAGTACAGGATTAATAGCAGTGACATGAAGAAATACCAGCTAGAATGAGTGATGTGTATATATTATATATATTTGTGTATATATAGTATGGATCCAGTAAGAAACCATGTGCTCAATAACAGGTTTGAAGGTAACCTTCTCCCAAACACACACACACAGAACTGTACAGTAAACTTCCATGTTTTGGGAAAAGTCTTAGGCACCTTCTAATAAAATCAGATTACTTCTGGTGAAATTCTTCCAGCAGTGTAACCATCCTACTTTACAGACTGAAAACTGACAGCTGTATCATGATACACGACTGCATGTTTTTTACCTTTCCCTTTTTTTTGAAATGAAAGATGCCAGTATTTCTCTACAGCTCCAGTTTTTATTCCTGTATTGCCTGTACCATACCTTGAAAGTTCGCTTACAAGATTATCACAAAGGCAACTTAAACAGAAAGAAGGAAGAAATTTTTTTTTTCCCTCAGCATGTGACTCAACTGAACTTAACTTTTTCAGGCATGGACAAACAAAGCCCAGAAACCACTTTAATGATATTCAAAACCACTACAGCGTCCAGCACCAGCAACAACAACAAAAACCCACTGGTTCCAAGTGACACCAAACACGCTACACACATGCTCTCACATCCCCACATATCACGACACACTATCATTGCTCAGCTGGACACTTACAGCCAGGGCTACTTCGTAATTAAGTTTCTGCTGTTCTTTTCTAGCTGTTTAATTAAAACACCTTTAAGCGCACTCTGTCTTTACTAAGACTCCCGTCAAATCAACATTTTTCCTTTGCTCCAGTGCTCCTGTACACCCCGCTCAGCCCTGACTAAGGAACAGTGGAGAATATAAAACCACAGTTTGAGCCTCAAGAGCTGTTGTTCCACCCTCCTGGCTGAAAAGGCCAACAATATTTACTTCACCAAAGCGGCGTACGCAGGATTGATGCTCAAAGTACACTGAACGTGTTTAGCAATAAAGTACTTGCCAAAGGTATTTCTAGATTGCTAAGAAAAATTGAAAGAAATCCTTTGCATACTCAACCTACCACAGCATTCAAAATATCTGCTTGGCCAGGTGATAAAATCCTGGAGCAAACAAAATGCCGAATTATCCCTACCGGTAAAGAAAATACTTTATGACCTAATTAAACACCAGCATGAAAAGATGTGTCTTACCACAGAGGTGAAAGAATAAACGTACCTCTAAAATGTTTATCGTTCGTGAAAATAATTTCAAAAAGTTGATTTTAAAAACCTGCAACTTCAGAACGTGATCCAAATATAAAATCTTCAGTTTTGTGTTTCAAGAACATCCGCTGTATTAATTTCTGTATTTCTATTCCCAAATAAAGGAAGCATTTGTGTGTATGTGTGTATATAAAAATATATATGTTCACATACAAACAAACATGCGAGTTTCCCTCCCATCCCCAGAAGTAATTTAATATCCAGGTCTGTGTCATTTTTAATAGCACCATCTTACCATCAGTACAATCTAATATTCTGTAATGGTATTCCCCAACTATTTATAGAGATAGAATACATCATACATTACAGACACAGATTCCCAATCTAGGGTTGTAAGAAGAACCCTACATAATTTTAAATTAAGTCCTAATGTAATTATAATCATTTTTGTTTTCATATTCAATTGCAGGTAGCACTTAGTTATTTACATGAATTTTCCTGTTAGAGGCATTCCCACAGAGATTTCCATACTGGATGTGCTGCAGAATAACTGAGCATGCAGCAAAGCAGAGCATCATGTTATCCATACAGCTCCCAACTTTGCCACTACCCAGCTCTGTGAAACCGCTAACTGGCAATATTGCATTTCCAAACTTTATCAGCACGAAGAGAAAGCAAACATGCTCCTGCTAATACAGCTGCATATGTACTTTTTCTCCCTGAGGCTCTGCCATTTCGGCTTACATTTCTCATAAACGCTATTTTAAGTCAGAAAATACTAGTACAATCTTATGTTTCTTGGCATTCCTTGCCTAGAAAGGAACAGCTAAAAAATACTGGGAGACATTTACATTCAGAGAGTGCAGGGCAGAACTGCTCCCTAACTTTCCAGCACTTCTGGAGGTCACTTTTCATTTCTTCATATCAAAGGCAGGCACTTGTTTCTAATAAGTTAACAACTCTCCTGAGAAACGTGGGTGGCTGGTATTTCATTGTTTCATAAATATTTTTATACTGGTAACACCGTTCAACTTAAAACAGATTTCAAGAGGAGAAAAAATCACGACTAGGACCGTGCTCAACAGAGGCAGGAGAGCAAACTTTTTTTCCTTGGTGAAAACAGAGATATTTCCCCCCTCCTCTCGCTTTATTTCGCCTCGCTGTTTTTGTTTGGTTGTGTGGAGGGGGCCGCTTTGTTTTAATTTGGGTACAAAAGGCGCACTGTATAAGTTTTCCCTCCCTCTTGGAAGTGTACTTCCTTTGAAAGCGCTCCTCTGCGAACAAAGGCTGCCACCGGCCCTCCGCACCAGCGCCGGGGACAGCTGTGCGATGGAGCTCTTCAAAACCTCGCCGAGAAACGAAAAAAACCCCACCAAAAACAAAACCCTGCGATTCCTACCGAAAGGAAGTTTTCCAGGGACAATCTCCTCGGTGCTGCTGTAACTGCGACTTTGTCTTTTTTGGATACAATGTTTCTGCTGACTCCCGAAAATTTTCCACTTGAATGTGCAATTAACCAGCAGCGGCGGCAGCAGCAGCAGCTCTGGAGAAGGAGAAGAGGCAGCGAAAAAGGACATTCCTTCTTTCATCTTTTAGAGGAAAACAAACGAGGGGAGGGAGGCAAAGCTGGGGGCAGCGCAGAGAGCGGAGCTCCGCGCCAGGCCGGGCCGCCCGGGGATGGCTGCTCAGCGCTGCGAGCCTCTGCGCCCAGCCCGGGGCTGCTCCCGGCTCGCTTGCTTGCCCGCGGAAAGAAAAAAACAAAACACAAAAAAAATCCCCAACAAAAAATGTGAAAAATGCCAAGGATCGGTGCGCGCGTGTGCGAGGGGGGAGAGCCTCTGTATGCGTCTGTGTGTGTGAGAGTGAGTGAGTGAGTGAGTGCGAGCGGCGTGTGAGCGCGCCCGGTGCCGGGCGGTGACTCAGGCCACTGAGTGCGAGCGGGGGAGCGGAGCGGAGCGGAGCGGGGCGGGCGGCAGCGCCTGTTGCAGCTCCGGCCGCGGCCCCGCAGCGCCACAACTCCGCGGCGAGCAACTTCTCCCCCCCAGCCGCGGCCCCCGGCCCGCCTGCTTCGGCACCTGCGGGGGCGCCGGCCTCCCCCCGGGCCGCCCCCGGCCGGGACGGGCCCCCCGCCCCGGCGCACAAAGCGGCGTGCGCGTCCCGGCCGCCCTTACCTCCGCGCCGCGGGCCCCTCCGCGCACCGCCAGCGCGCCGCGCTCCGACGGCAAAACTTCGCCCGCCGCCCCCGGGCCGCCCCGGCTATTTATGGCCCCGCGCCTATTTTTAATCCGCCGCTTGGCTATTTATACCGCGGCCGTAGGTTGCCGCGGGCCGGCGGACGGAGCCCTCGGAGGATGAGTTGCTGCCCGGCCGGCGGCGGGGCGGGCCGGGCTCCCGGCCGGGCTGCGCGGCGCCAGCGATGCGAGGAATGCGCGGAATGAGGGGAGGAATGAAATGAACGCGGGAGCGGGGCGGCCGCGGGGCGGAGCGCGGCCCGCCGCCCCCTGCGGCCGCGGGCGGGCGGGCGGGGCCGCGGGCGGAGCCTCCGCGCAGCGCTGACCTCATAGGGGAGCCCGCGGGAGGGGGCCCGGAGGCCGGCGAGGGCACCGCCGCACCGGGCTCGGGGGCACCGCGGCACCAGGGGAATCGCGGCACTGGGCACCGGGCTCGGGAGCAGCGCGATACCGGGCTCGGGGGCACCGCGGGCAGTATGCCGTCCCGCACGCCCCGCGATGGAGAGCCGTCCGGGTCCGCAACAGGGCGTGCGGTGCTGTGAAACGGAGTTCCAAAGGATGCTCTGGGAGGGGGTCGGCCCTGAGGTCCTGCTGCGGAACGGCTCGCCGGGGAAGCTCGGTGTACACACACTCACCCCTGGGTGAGCCTGCAAAGCCCTGTGCAAACCCGCACCGATCGCTAAGAAATGCAGCTCTGTGCCCAAAAGGCACACACAGAGCCACACAGCATGGGATGAGAAGACATCACACCTCAAATCGACATGAACACAGCATGGCCCAGGGGTCCGGTCTTCACCCTCAGTCCAGATCCTGACCTTTGTCACAAAACTGTCCCCAGATCCAGATTTCACAATGCCAGTTTTGCACCATTGAGGCTGAGCCTGAGCGCCACTGGACTGTCTGTACCCTTCTTTTCTTGTGTAACCCATCCCCCAGAAACGCTCCCCAAGCAGCATCACAGGCACGTCTCCTTCGGTTAACAATCTGCTACCTTATGGAAATAATTGCAGGGAAGGCACAGCTGTTGTGCTTGTGAAAATTCATATTTGCATAAGCAAAATGGATAACTGGACACCTTGGTGTTTATGAAATAAATTGCCTACTTTGATGTGCAAACACACATTTCTACCCACCTTTGAAAGTTTGCCCAGCAGGGCCATCACGCTTGGAGCAATCACAAAAATCACCTTACAACCTCAGAAGAACAATGTATCGGCGTCACCAGGCAGCACTTACATGTTTACATCACACCTAAGTTCATGACATGCTGGTGAAATCCCCAGTAAATGCCCTGCATATTAATTTTTTGCAATATTGAGAAGGGATACCCAGCATATCATTCTGTGAATACCAGAAGCAGGCTTGTACCCATCCTGTGAGACAGCCATGCTGTTAACAGACATCCTTGCAGCCCATGGCTGACCCCAGAGCCTCTTGAGAAGGAGCCACTTGAAGCTCACATTGCCGTTTACAGGGAGGCTGCAGCTGTTTTTTACTTTTGTCAAGCAGGGACAGAGTGTGTATGACAGGCAGGAGGTGCAGGGCTCCCACTGGTCACACACATGACACTGACTGAAACCTGCTGAAAGAGCCCTGCAGAAGAGTGTGCAACAAGTAACAATATCAAACCAAGCCAAAGTCTGAACAGGTCTTAGTCGAAGGACTGTGAGAATGCAAAACCAAACGAATTTTAGGATATTTTTTTGCCCCACATCATTCCACCCTGGCTGAAAAATTTCTTGCCCAAAACAGGCTACAAGAAACCCCTTCACACATGCAGAATTTCTTTTCTCTCCAACTCCTTCTTTCCAAATAGCCCTGGTAATATAGTCTAATAAGTGTCTGAGTGCCTGCACAATTGGTAAAATTCAATCACTTTGCAGATGTCTGCACAAAAGCCATAGTCTCCTGAGTGCACTCAAAGGTTACCAACTCTTTTCCAAAGCTGGAACAGAAAAATGGGACAAAACATTGCCCCCTAACACCTATAACAGATTTTTTTTTCAGTCACTAGGCTTTAAACTCCCTCTGCTATCCTTGCTGCATGCACAGAAATGTGAAATGTCTTTAAATAAAAGTGATTTTTTCCCCATAAGGTTTGCAGAAGAAGTACCAAGAATAATGACTCCTAAATTCTATGCATGTGCAGGCTCTAAAAGGTGTCACAGCTCTGTACATGTGGAGGGAGAACAGCAAATCATTGGACAATGGATAAGCACAGTTTGGAAACTTTTTACCTATAGCAGTTCTCACAAATGAAAGTGATGCAGATTTTCCAGGATCATGCTCTCCTTGTGGAAAAGAAAAAAAGAGGATTGTTTCTGCAGCCATCATTGTAGATAAACACAAATCAGACTCAAACAAGGTTGTAGCTGTTTGCTGTATCTGCAGACAGACAGTTCACTAGCTCTTTTGCAATTCAGAATTTAGAAGAATTGTGGAAGAATAATTAAATTTACCTGACGCCTGCGAATTTTCCCATTAACTGCTAGCAGCAGAGAAGGCTCACACAATTCTGTCCATTTCCCAGGTTCCGATGTTTTCTGTTAGCATCTTTCAGAGGAAGAAACGTTCCCATGGAAGAAAGGCAAAACCAAATGCTTGGGGAAGTCTGGATGCCTTCCACTGGCTCAATGTAAAGATTCATCCACAATCCACAGTTTTCAGCTCAAGGCTGGGTGGGTCCTGACGATATCCTACTCCCAGGCAACTGTACATACCAATGAAGCCACCAAACCTGAGGCCAGGATGAAGAGCAAACCAAGTGTGATGACTAAACCACAGCCCTTGCAAAGGACAGCCAGCAAGCTCCAGACAAAGCCAATGTCCTCTGAACACTGAGGGAGGGATAGTCTGTCAAGTATGGATGCCTCTTGCCTCCTGGCTCATATACCCTGGAGACTGTCCTGTTCTGCCACACCACATTGGCAGTCACCTCAAAAAACACATACCTGGAATGGCTGTGACTTTCTGACAGGAAGAAAAGGGGAGAGGGAGGCCTGTGTTTTTGGACAGATTACCCCGGTAAAGACGAGGTAAAACAAGATCAGGATCAGCCGGACTGTTAGTCCAGCCACTCTCCGTGCCGGGGGAGGCTTTGGAGGCCAGACGGATAAAGAAGGAAAGTACATTGGCAGCACATTCATAGACAGAACTTTGATGAATTGCCTGCCCTCTGTTTATTGATGAATGGCTTCTTCAGGCACACAGGTGCACTGAGAATTACAAAAGCTGGAGAAAACAAAGGGACATTGGGACAAGCCCAGGCAAGGGCATTTCCTGGGGACAAATGCTTATCTCAACTAGAAAGGAGATGTACAAGTGGGGGATATGTGGAAATGTGGAAATGTGGTAAGAAAGGGAAAGAATGAGATTCAAGAGACAGACTGCCAATAAAAGGACTTCTGGGAGAGAGATGGGGGGAAGAGAAAACACAGAGAAATGAGGGGAGAAAGTGAGAAAAGTTTTTGAGACTACAGACAGAATACAGGAAAAATGAAAGGAAGTTTTAAAAGGGTGATAAAAATGAAGAAAGGAAAAGCTGAAAAAGAAAAGGAATTGATGGGGCAGAAAGAATAGCTGAAAGGAAACCAGCTGGGAGAGCAAGCAACTTTAGGAGAAGAAAAAATAGGAAGTGGTAGAAACAGGAGACAACAGTGAGGAAAGGGAATTAGCTTCACCCTGAAAGGAGTAAGGTAAGGAAGGACAGAAAGAGTGAGAAAAAAAAAGAGGGAAAAAGGTCTGCAGCACTACCAAGTCTTGCATTTGTCAGTGAAATACTGTTTTGAGTGTGAGTCCTGTTGAGTCTGGGGCAGAGGCAAGTGTGAACACGCTTAGAGATAAGGTGGGGGCTGGACTGTGCTTTACATACAGGAACCACTTCTGTCTTTATGGATGAGACCGCTGATAGTGGAGGGCACTGGGTACAGGGAACACGACTTACACATTTCAGCCCAGCCACCCAAAAACACACGGTGCTTCTAATTCTCTGAGAGATTAAACAGCCCCCAAAGACACAGGGTTAACAGAATTCCTTGCTTGCTTGCTCTAGGAATAAGTAAACCCTCATCTGCCCAGAGAGCACTGGCAGATGAAAACAAGATGGACTTTGCAAATTCTAGATCCGGAGCCCATTTTGGACTTGGAATGAACCTCAAAGCTCAACAACACTTGGACTCAGTGTTTTGGTTACAAACACTGAAAGAATTTTAAAACTTTGTATTTGGATTGCAGTTCAGATTAGGAAAACTGTAAATCCCAGGAAATGCTTAAAGCACTGCATAGATTAGGGTTAATCTGTAGTGTGCAAAGAATTAAATACCCAAATCAATGTGCTGCTGAACATGCCAACAAAAAAAGTGCTGTGGGGAGGCTGTAATGTGATGGAACAGAGCTCTCCATATTACAAATCTAGCTGCTGAGCTTTGAAAAGCAGCAGACAGCGTAAAGAATGAAAACAAATAACAATTTAATAATGAATTACAATAATTGAGTCAAGAGGAAGCCAGGACATGAACCACAGCTTCAGAACCCAACTGAGTTCAAATAGTACAGAGAGTGGAAATATATAATTTCAGACAATCCTGGGTGCTTATTTCCAAAGGTGAACTGAGAGCTTTTTAAAATGACACGACCAGAGTGCAGGGCTGTGTATTTCTCCCACTGATGAAATCACTAACACCAAAATGGTGAGGCTCTTGTCCTGCTTTAGAGCAAACAATGTAGGCACAGCAGCCCGTTCCTTCTCCTGATAGCAATAATTCCCAGTGCCACTGATTGCAATGAATTGCTGTCAAAACTACTTGTGTGGTTGGGCTTTTAAAAATATATTTTGCACTACAACTTTCGTGGTGTTACTGTCCTTTTGTGCTGGGAGAGGAAAAAAAAAGGAGAAAAGAACTCCCATTCAAAGTATTCCCAAAGTATCTCTGATTTATAAAAATTCCAGGTTTCTGAGCATTGCTCAGCCTGCTTAACATGCAAATGGTATATTTTGTTCTCTCCCTTCTCTTTGGCCCAGTTTTCTAATGGTGTTCAGATGTTTGATGTTAGGTGCAGGTATTTTTAATCCTCTTCAGTATCTAAGTACTTAATTTATTCTGGTTTCAATGGGTTTAGGTGGGAATTCTATTCTGGGAATTCTTCATGCTTACCTAGACACATTGTTGTTGTTGTTGTTGTTGTTGTTGTTAATAATAATAATAGCAATAAAAATAACAGGAACAATAATAATGAAAGATACCTTAATGCTTATCCTAACCACTGAAGGCTTCCTTTGGCTCATGGTTGAAATCTACATCCAAGGAATATTTCTGAGCACTTAAAAGCACCATCTGCTGTGAGATCTGTTGCACAAGGATATTCCCAAGCATCCACTTATCTCACCAAAATGACTCCACAGGTGACTTCTGCAGGCAGGGGCATTCTGCCATCTCAACACAAGAAATGGAAGATATTTCACTAGAGAAAGTGCCAGGCATCTTCACCAGGGACATGATGTGATCCTGTCACACCAAGAGAAGCAGACACAGACTCCCCTGGCTGCTGCTTCACCTAATCCCTGGAAAGCCACGTGTACTAAGGGAGAAGTCACCGTATGTTTAGGAAAGGCTACCAAAACCAGTGGGCCACAAGTGACAAGTGGAAACAAACTGTTCCAGACACGAAAGAATTGTTTAACAGTCCTTATCCATACAAAACCCAAAGTAGCACTGCAAGTTCTGATAAATACAAACCCAAAGTTCATGTGAGTGGCAGGGGTACCCAACATATGATCAAGGCAGGTCAGACAGATTGCAGACTGAAGGCACAACTAGAATACTGTCTTCCTTATTTTACACTGATTTTCCATTTCTCCACTCATGATGCAGGGAGAATCACACATGGTAAATAAAATTTGGAGAAAACAGAAGTGAGAGGGTCTGAGCTCTGCAGAGGTGTTAAGGGCAATGTTGCTAAGAAGGAAGAAGTCAGAAGATCTGTCCTCTTGTCACACGGTCTTCTGTGCCACCCGCATATTGAGACTTGCAAAAAGTACCCGAGCTTCTCATGCTTCATTATTTTCTCGGCGTGTTTTCTTCTGCTCTAATGAAATACAAACCTGTTCCAGACCCCTGCAAAGCTCAGGGTTTGTTCAGAACAGAGCAGGGGAGCTGAGAGAGCATGGCGCTGGTTCTCAGGCAGTACAAAACTAGCAGGATTCAGTCTTTCTCTTTTTGAAGGGGGAAAGAGGAAGAGGAGAGGCAAAGGAAAGGGACTCTCACAGGAATATATTCCCATTTCCTGTTAAACTCGACTTTTTAGATGTTCAAATGAGAACAAAAGGAAATCTAAAGAGAGGTAATCCATTCCCTACTGCAACTAATCCTTGAAGGCCAGGTTTACATGGTTTTCTGGTAGGAAAATTACAGAGAGTAATTTGCAGTTGATTGGTAATGAAAGAAGAAAAAATTACCTAAAGCTGCTGGGAAATCCTAATAGTGCATGGGTATGCACTTCCATGGGCTCACTTCACAGGGATGAGAACCTCTGAAGCAAGTTTCTGGAATGGCTATTACAGAATCTGTAGTAGTAAATATCACCATGTAAATCCCGACCTTTCCTCATCCCTCCCAGGGGGGAACCACAAATGCTTTTCATCTAGACGGTATTTAGGAAGACAGTTTAGAAACAGGGGTGAAAAAAGAGTCAGCTGAAGATGTAGGAGCCACTGGGGCTGGCTAGTGCTCTAGCCCATCAGAATAGGATCCCCACTTTTCATCTCAGCATCAGGCTGTCTCTTCTCTCACTGCTTTTTCTGTCTGGTTCCAGAAATGGCAAACAGTAACCGGACGGACAGTGTTACTTGAAATTAAAACAACGGTTTAATGCATTTAAAATTCAGAGTTTTTCAGCACTGTGAGCTCCAGGGGATGCAGTGGCTGCTATGAAACTCAATTCTGATTGCAAATGCTCTCTTTGTTCTAGCTTTTCTGCTCCCATGCTCATGATGCGTTACATCCCATTGAGAGCCAGGCAGGACACTCCGCCAGGGCTTGGAGTGTTCCATGGAAATGCAGGACCACCCCAAACCAGTGTCCTGCAGGAAGAGCAATGCCTCCCAAATGTGGGGGAAGAGCTGTCCAGTGGGAATGGCCAGGCTCTGCCAAGCAGGGAGACAGGGACAGGCACGAGCCCCGCTGGTCAGGGGACACTCCCAGCCCAGGGCTGTGTGCTCTCCCCACAGTGGTGGCACAGGAAAGTGGGTCACACTCACACCTGGGAGTCACAGGCCCTCTAAGTGGTCATTAAGGAGCTGGGCAGAAGGGTGTCAAACAATGAGATGATGTAATGGACAAATGTTTATCATAAACACAGAGAATCCTGACCTCATTTCACATGTGATTTCATCTGAGGTGACCTCACAAGCCCAGTTACTCCACAACCTGCAGAGCCTTGTCTGTTTTATACTTTTTTTACCCTCTAGATCCTGGGGAAATTAGTTAATTTGGTTTTTTTCATAATCAGTCCCAGATGGATGATAACTGTCAGCATTTTCCAATTGCGTAACATTTATGATTTTCAAAGCACTTCATCCTCACACACAAAGCAGTTCATCCTCACATCACCCCTGTTCCCCAAGCATTAGTATTTCCTTTTTACCAACTGAAAATTGTAATGGGAAGTCAGAGCAATCCTCACAGTAACTAACAGCAAAATTCAGTACCATCCAAATACACCTGTAGCACATCAGACTCTCGTAATGCAAGCACACACACGGCACTGCCCTCAAGTAGTTTTTCTTTCTTATTTGCATATAAAAATCCCCTCCTCAACTCTGGTAGTTCTTCCAACTTTCTGGTCTCTGATAGAGTTGAAGAGCCAAGCTCCCAGCTTGTCCACAAGTCAGCTTCCAAAATACTCTAAGTGAGTACAACCTTTTTGTGCCTTAAGATATTTTATCCCAAATGTATTCCAGGTACAATCAATAGTTTTTAAAAGTCATCTTTCTAATTTATTTGCTTACTACGAGGTCACAGAGTCATCTAAATTCCTTGTGGGCACAGAACTGAGGTTCACTGAAAATCAGGCCCCAGCTGAGCTTTGGTGAATTTTTAAAGTAAGCAATTAAATGGCTTGTAAAAGAGAGGTATTTCCAAGCTGACATCAGTAACTCTTGGAAAGAGCTGAAACTCAGAGGGGCTGTGTTCTCAGCTGCAGTAGAGCATTCAGCAATGTGAAACTCCTTCCAAGCACATGCAATGGGGAGTAGTTTGATTTATTAATAATAATGGCCTTACATACACAGCCGTAGGCAGGTGAAGGCTTTTGAGTCACTTCTAGTGGCCAAAGACAAGTAAAGAAGAAACCCCGGGTAGTAGTCAGACAGACAAAATTTGAAGTCTGCAACCCCTTCCTTGGGCAGTGTTTCCTCCTCTAATCTTGTTCATACTAGCAGAGGCAGTGGTACCTGGCTGAACTCTGCCAGAACACCACCCCCTGCCACCCCTCAGCAAAAAAGGTTCTGTGACCCCTCTGCTCACATGAGTCATTCACACAAAAAAATTACCTGAATAAAATCTTGACAAAAGCACTTTTTTTTTTTTTTTTTATGAGGACTTTTTTTTCCTTCTTNCCTGCACTGGCTTGCATGACCCCAGAGCTGATGCTCTTAGGGACAAACCTCCCTGGCTCTGGGTGTCGCAGCCCTGACACCTTTGCTTTGTGTTTGGCAGTGCTTGGGGAAAGGCAGCTGCCCCACACTGAGACGCAACACAGGTAAGTCAGAGGTGCAGGGTGCCAGCTGAAAGGGAAATCCTGAGGAAAGCAGCTGGAGGCTTGCCTTCTGTCAGCATGAGGACACTTGTTTGGCACCTCACAACAACAGGAAGTGTTCTCCTGCTGTGACTTGGGCCCCAGTGGCCTCTGCTAAGGGTGGGTGTCTCTGCTCTGTCTCTTTTCAAAGTGATGGATGGCCTCTGTGCTTTACAGAGAGGAAGAAGGGGACATTGCCATCCACTCCCTTGCAGCAAGGTACTTAAGCTTCAGGCCACTCAACTCTGAAGGAAACTCAAGTTTAGTATGCTCCTCTGCCTGAGGGAAGTGCACTCCTCCAAGCCCCATGGAGGGAGCTCTGCCTAGCAGGAGGCTGTTCTGGGGCAGAATAGCATCTTCTCCTTCAGAGATATTAATTGCATTTTACTGTGCTCCTGGCAGAAGAAAGCAGTGGGTTTCTCCCAGCATTTCTGGGCAAGATCAGTGGGTATTATATCCATCAGTGGATATTCCCCTCCAGACTAGGAACTGAAGTGGGATATATTCCCTTCCCTTTCCATGAGACCAGAAGCATGGCCACTAGTGGACCTTTCAGAGAGGAAAGGGGGCTCCATCAGTTGTGTGGCCTCAATGTAGCCTGGGAAAAATGTACCTGTTGGCTTCATCTGCACTGGAATTAGGCATGAATGTATCTCTGCATTGTAACTCCTGCTCACTCTGCTCTCTTTTGCAATAAAAGAATTAAAGGTTGAAAAAGGGCAATGGGAAATCTAAAGCCAATTTGGAAGGAACAACTGCTCAGAAGGAGCACTCATTGACTTGACATTTTTAGTCCCTGGGCTGGGCTCCTTCTGACCAGGCATTATGGCAAAACAAGGGGGAAGAGAAACTTGCATGGGATCGAGATGTTTTAGTAACACATTGACATTAACATCCTACATGTTTACATACCTTGCTTGTTCTGTTACCTCCTTGTTCCCCTGGGTGACTGTTGTCTAACCTGCCTCATTAATTCAGGCCAGTGGAAAACAGTAAGTAAAAACAGTTTGTTTGAGACATGAGCTTGTTCTGCTTCCCAGGTTTGAAGGGATTGTGGCTATTTACCAACATCTCATGAGCACTGGCTCAGAAATGTGAGCCAGTAGCAGTGGCTTAGCAAGGCAGTGCACATCAGCGGCTCAGTTATGTCAGAGCTTTCCATGGCATCCATGTGAATCCTGCAGACAGGGAATGAATCTGGCATCCAGGCTGCAGCACTGGGGAGGGACTTCTATTTCTGCCTAATTTTTAATCTCCAAAAGCACGAAAGATCCATTAAACTGTGGCAAATGGACAACACATGCAGCGCTCTTCTATGGCACCACCACTGACAACTGATGGATTATGTTATTGGTGAGGAGGAGAGTTGCGCTGTTAAAAACCTAATTTACGTCTCTTTCTTCAGTGTGTGACTCAAACCAGTTTTGCAATCAGTTACAGGTTAACTAGCCAGGGTTAGGCAGGGTGGGGCCTGCAGCAGATTGCAGAACTGGTTTATTTGATCCACAGAGCAAGAAAACATCCTTAAAAATAGAAATTCTAGAAGAAGACCAGATACCTTGCTGTCAATTATGGCACGTCATGCAACTAAACAGACTTTCAGGCCCCTCAGGCTGGGTGCCTCACTGGTGGAGGCTCTGCCTGCACTGCTGAGCACCCCTGCACTGCTGCAGCTGCAGAGCTGCCCTGCCTGCAGCCCTGTGCTTGGGGCACACCCTCACCTGCAGCCCCTCGTGCCAGGGCAGCTGGTTAATACACCACACATCAATCACCCATCGCCCATCACATCACCCCCGCCAGCTGCCCCTCACATGGAGCAGGGGAATGCGCGGTGAAGGTCTGGAGCTACCTGGAGACCTGTCGTGGTGGTCAGTGCCATGACGTCCCCAGAGAAGTGTCCTGAAAAGGACACACCTGGTCATATAGGCATGTCTGCAACTGCCCAGTGATTTCAGCTCAGTCTAGTGATTCCAGCTCAGTTATGAGCTAAGCCTTCAGGGCAATGCTAAAGGGGAAAAGAGGTCTTGGTCTGGAGGTTACTTGGCACCTTTATTCTCCTGCTTCCTCCAAGGAGTCCCGGAACAGAAAACCAGCACGCGCAGGGACTTACATAGGTAAACCAGGGGTGGGGTTACACAGCTTGGCCAATCAGGTGGAGGATTGAGAAATAAACCAATCAGGGGAATGATCAAAAACAGACCAATCAGGTGGGGTAAAAAGGAGACATGGACCAATCAGAAGAAGGATCAAAACCAGACCAATCAGGTAGGGTAAAAAAGGAGGAAGTAGGGAAAGAACCAATGGGGTATAACTGATTAACATATCAACCATAAAGCCTCATGGTGGGGAACACATTTGCTCGCCCTGACAGCAAGAGCAGCAGTCTCCCAAGGTTTCTCCCTCGGAAGAACTACCAGGTACTTGCAACCTAAGGGTTGCTGTCTCTCCAAGACAGAACATCCACATTACTGACTGACTTACTGGCCTCCACAGAGATCCACAGGTAGGGATCCAGGTAGGGAAAGAAATGGAAAAGAGCCTTCCTGTCTCCAGCAAAACCAGGGAGGGGCTGCAGCTTGTCGTCTCCTTCAGTGTTCTGATCTTGTTGAGAGGGCAGGCAGAAAGGTGGGGGCTGCAGGCTGTTTTTACCTGTACTGCTTCATGTGGATGTGGGATGTACCACATGGCTGGTGTGTCTGAAAGCTCTCCTTCAGTGATAAACTGAGGAAGATGCACCACACAAAGCATGGGGGGGGGGGAAATTTGATTACATCAGGAGTCTCTTGTATATGTGCAAAAATATGTAACAGATGGCTTCAGAATCTTGCACCCTCTCTTGTTATCAAGGCAGTTCTTTTTATTATTTCCAGACAATACAAATGTAGCCATTGTACAACACTCTCAGAGAAAAGATGAAGTATATGATCTACTTTTCTTTGTGCAGCCAATAACATTGTTGTACTTGGGAGTTTTTCCAGTCTACAGCCTTAGAAATGTCTTCACAAACCAGAATCCTGCTTTTACTTGCATTAGTGGGCCTTTCGTGTTACTCTAGCAATATAAAAAGGTCCTAAATTTTAATTTAAAAATGCACTTTAGCCAATTTCAGAGATACCACGGAGTATTCTGAGTTGGATAGGACTCATAAGGATCATTAAGCCCAACTTTAAGAGTAACATTGTCATAGCAGTGAACATTTGTTGTGAGATACCAGAACAGACTGGTGGGTCAGAGGAGCTCCCCTCACAGGAAATTTTGGGGAAGTTAGGATGTGCATGTGCCAGGGTGGTCTGGGAGCATTTGATCTCATTTCAGTGCAGGGCTAGACTGAGTGATTTGCTGAAATCCCTCACAGTTCTGCAGTTCTAAACGTTTCTGGTTTCTTAAGAGACAATTTCTTTGTGTGTCAGTCAGTGTGGTCTGGTTCTATCCCCAGAACATTGCTCCATATTCTTGTAAAGGCTATCAACTTACCCACTGCAGTAGTGAAAATTAGAAACTGCATTCCTGAAATTGGCCCATTTCCTAACAACATACTGAAGAAAAATACACAGAAAAGGTATCACACATCATTTAATTAAGATTTTTCTTCTGTGTTTGTTACAGTGTAAACATATTTTCGCTTCTTGCTCCCCCAAACTGTCCAGCCCAGCTGAGTTGTGAGCTGTGATCCTAAGGACATCCCACTACTGTGCTTTTAAAAAATGTTATTAAAGATTCCTCCTTTCATCCACAGATCCCTCAAAACTGTTTGAAGTCCTGTTCTGTCTACAGGAGAGGCTGTTTTTTGCCTCAGAAGATGTCAGTTTTAAAATGAGGCTGCCCCTTTTGGTTCTGAGCACAGTAGCCCCTATTTGTTTCACAGTAACATCTGTTGGGAAGGCACCTTCACAATGCTTCTTAGTGAAACCTCAGATGTAACAGCTTTAACATCTGGAACCAAAATCAGCATTCAGGTTGAGTGCTATCCCACAGCTCTCCTGTCCCTTGCTCATGGGAATGGCAGTTTTAAACCAAAGCTCTTCAAGTGTCCTGATGCTGCCCCACAGAAGAGCCATGAGAATTCCTGCTGCTGGAACCTACAGAGCAGTAGAGAGCCAGGGGAGGAATCTGGCTTGGGAACTCCTTCAGTGTCATCCCACAGAACTGCTTTGCAGGGTAACTAGCCCATGTTGTGGTCTGGGTTGCAATATCAGGGACCTCTTCAGTGCCAGTGTAGCCGAGCTGCCAAATTTCCACGATGAGAAAGAAACTTCAGCCTGTGTAGACATTACTGTTGGACTTTTGTGGTGTCTTATTCATGCTGGAGGCATCAGTCCCAAGGGAATCAGACTACAGCTGGCATTTCCCTGCCCTGGAAGGGAAGTGGAGCAGCTCTTGGTCAGAGCTGCACTCTGGGTGACTGGAGTAATGAGGTTCTGCAGTCCATAACTTTTCACTGTGCATTTCCTCCCCAAGGAATCACAGCCTGGTTTATTGAAATCACACACAAATAGGTCTCAGTGCATTTCTTGGCGGTAGATATTAGGAAAAAAACCCTCAGATAATTGTGAAATGCTCTTGTGGAACCTGCAGAAATCCGGGTTTTATTCCTGACTGTGGGACCAGCTGGAGGATTGACTTCAAAGGAATCTTTTAACCCGCTTGTGCTCCAGTTCCCCTGGGCTGTCGCAGAGGAACACTCACCTGCTCTGTGCTACTGCCATGCCAGCTCCTTCTGGGAGCAAGGCTGGCCAAGCCTGCTGTGGCCTCCCACGCTGTTCCCTGGATAGCTGGACAGCTTCAGCTCCAGTGGCAGCCAGGACAAGACCTTTACCAGCACTCTGATCCACCAAACAAGCATGGATTTTTATTGTTGTTATGGCTGCAGCTGGTTGACAGAAATCCCATAAAACCTGAGGTTGTAAAAAATAATAAAAATGTTTTTAAAAAGTCACAAAAAAGTTACTTGGATGCCAAGTGCCAAGCTGGCACGGCCGAAAGTGACCCATCACAAACACCAACACTGCTGCTCTCTGCACTCATGGAGAGGCTTGCGTCATCCTGCACCGACCCCTTGGTCCTGACACCCCCTCAGCTCACCCCTTTTCCCAGAGAAATCCCCGGCCAACCCTTCCTCCACCCAAATCAGGCTACTTCAGTAGCTGGGCAAGGGGCTCTGGGTTGTGCTGCTCAACCACAATTCAAAAATTGCACTTGATGAGGCAAAAGATGCTTTGCCAATACCTCGTGCTGTGCACCCTCTGCCAATGTAATGGCCATATCTGATCATTTCATGGAAGCCAAGCTCCTACTTTTTAAACTGCTGCCCTGTGGGTCATCGTTAAATTTGATCTGCAGTTATGTCTCATCTTGAAATATTCTGTCACAGCATGTGAAGTATTATGAAAGTTAGCATTTTTCTAGGGCAATAAAATCTACCTTTCAGAAAAATCTATGATGAATATTTATGAAAAAAATTAGGTAAAGTTTATTTTATTTTATTTTTATGACTCCTCTGGATGGCAGGACAGCTGTATTGGCTGTATAACATATTTTTAAGAGTTAGAAATATATAGCCATATTCAGCTCATAACATATGTTAATAGGTATCTCAAATTTCAAGAAATTTCAAGAAATAAACATTTTAATAAATAACGTAACAGCAAGAGAGTTGGGTTAACTGATGGACACCTAGCTGTAGTAGTAGTGCATCTGTTTGAGTTACTCATTACAGAAATATTCAGGTACAAAGTACTTGGCCAAATGGGACATTTAGGTAAAAAGCATTAAAAAATTGCATTTCCTGGAACCTTGTTACTGAGACTAAAAAAAGACCTGGCAAAAAGATTTCCAGGTTTGTGTTGACACTTGGATACATTTTAGGGAGATGAGAGATCTTTAGTAACCATTTACTTACCCAAGCTTCATAAACTTCTCCTATGGTCTTGGTGGGCCAGAGATGAGCCTTTAGAGAAATTCAGACCCAGCTGGGTTTGGAGTTCAGGCCCCTAACTCAAAAGAAAGAAAAAAGCCCTTGCAAAATACATGAGTTAAGAGCACGGTTAAATTAATCGCAAATGATGCAGCCCCTGCAGGACAATATCCGGCTGAAGTGGTCTCAGTGCAGACAGTCAGCTCTGAATTTGTTCTGAAAGGTGAGCTAGCTCTAGGTGATGGCACTGGGTAACCTTGCACAGGTAAGCATGAAACAATAAAGTAAAAGTGAATAAAGTAAAAGTGTGGTTTGGGTTTTTTTCTGCTTCAAAATGTTCTTTTTGCTTCACGGTAAAAAAAATGTAAAGAGCTGTAACTCCAGGTCTTTGGTTGCCAAGATAAAGAAAATGTCACTCTGAAGCAGATGGTGCTGGTGATGCAGAAGGTCAGAGACTTGGAAATTCATTTAAACAACCCAAAACAAAAGCAAGGGAATGGTAGTGACGGTCCATTATTATCTCTGAATATTGAAAAGAGGGTTGAGGAAGTACAGCAGAAAATGAAAGCCAGTTTATCCTTAGATTAGCTGCAGAAAATGTATTTGACTTCCTTCATAAGAACTCAAGGGAATCATAAGCCACCGAGAGAAATCTTGGTCAGATCCTTGGACTGACAGGTGCAGACCTCACCTGGGTGTGGGGAACCACAGAGGACACAGCATCACCATAATGAATGCTCTTCACACCGTGTTTCATTGCAGGGATGCATTCCACTTCCCCACCAACCACCTACGTGCTGGAGAGGGCTGAGTGCCCTGGCTGATGCTGTTGCTAGCCCAATCTTTAATTTTAGGACTGAGAGGAACACAGAGCAGTTGACATCTTCTTCTCCCATCCCCAGACAGCTCCCAAGCCCAGCTCAGCAGACTGGTGAGTTCCAGTCCTTTGTGGCTAGCACGGGGCAGATGTGATACTGGAGAAGTTACAAGAATATGACTTCATGATTTCATAAAGTACCTTCACAGGAACTAATTAGGGGGTAAGTTATTAACGGAGAAACCACCGAGTTATGAATGAACTGTCAGTTGCTGTGCCAAGGAGCTTGCATCAGCAATTAGAGCCCTAAATGTTCTGGGTAAAAGCACACTTAATAGGACCCTTTCACGGGCTGTGCAGTCTCTGTCACAGGAACAATTTAGTGGTTCCTTTGTCTGTGCCAGCCACAGAAGGGCCTGGAGGATCTGTGATCTCTATTCAGCTTCTGTGACATGAATTTGCACCCATCTTTGCTATTCATTAACCACTTCCCTCCCCTCCCCCCAACTTTTATGCCTGGGGAGAAAATGTGACTCAAACATATTTTGGAACAGCAAGATCTCCCTGAGTCTGCAGAGAGCCTAATAAGATGCTTGTGAATATAAACTACCCTATTCACATTGATCAGTACTTTCACTGGTCTCACAACCACAGAACTGCTAATTTCTCAGCAATATGCCAAGATTAATTGAATTTTTCATGTGGGCTTTGCCAGAGACATGGGGCTTTACTCTTTGTTTCTGTACTCTCCTGCAATCTCCCAGCAGCAGTTCCTATTTCCGTGGTTTTCCTGTAAGCAGGAATCTGTGGGATTGTGGTCCATCATTCCCACTCTCTCCATTCAGTCAGGCAGCTGCAGAGCTCACCTTTGGCTCAGCCCCTGGTGGTGTGGCCACACCGAGGTGACACCAGGAGTTCACACCAAAGTTACAGCTCCTGGCACCCACACCATGCCTCTGCATCTCCAAGACTGGTTATAAATGGGTATTCCCCTGTGACAACCTGCCAGCCAGCCCATCTATCTGCAGGAGGCAAAACCAACCAGTAAGCGGTATTTTTTCATGCTCTCCTTATCCCTAGAACAGCTTGTCAAAATCCAAGCAGCTTTTAACACTTGCACAGTAAAACACAAGCATCGACAAGCTTTTGCAAACACACAGCTCCAAACAGAAATAATTCCCACACAAATAGCCTGCCGCAGCTCAGCAGCACACACAGAGTTTGAAAACTCCTGCAAACAGAAAGAGACGTGGCATCTGACTGGAAAGAACAACTTTCTATCTTGGTTTTAAAATGGAGTTTAAAAAAAAATCTTCCATTTTTTTTCTGTTCCTTATTAAGAATCACATAAAAGAAAGAGAAATATTCATCCTGAAGTTTCCTAACTAAGAAAACTAGCTGTTGGTACAGTATTTCCTATGTGTTAGTATTCAAGTACTTCCAGATTATGATTAAAATATTATGAGCTGCTTTTATAAGAGCTGAAGTCATGTAAGGAGATTTATAGAGGCTATTGCAACCTCCCTATCAACTGCAACTTTGCTTAAGGCTACTGTTTATGCTTTCAGAAAATACTGGAGATATCCAAGGTCTAAGGCACCAGAAAAAAGGAAGGGAGACAAGCATCTGTCATGCTACATGGAAAATGAATCCTGGCAACTCCTGCCCAGCCCTAGATTAATATGGATTTACAATTAACATCATCAGTGAATCAAGCAGCGTTGTAATTGTTTTTGCAGCTATTCCAAAACTTTCTTCTGCACAGACATAACCTAATTCTAACTTAGTGAGACAGAACAGCTTGACACATTTGTTATCTAAAGACCACTTCAGCCAAAGAACATAATGAAAAAGCATGGGAACTTGACTCAGAAGCAAAGACTCTATTGGTTCTAAAAATAAAAAAGCCTCTCCCCCTTACAACTCTCATTATTTCTTATGCTTGAAGGTCCAATTTGCCCCAAGGACTGCTCCAAAAATACATACTCTTTGATAGGATTGCTTAATACTGCTCAGTCAAGTGAGATTACAGCCTTCTGAGAAAAAGAACATATTTCTTATTCATTTTCTTGACTAATTAGTAAAGATGACTTTGGGAAACCTTAGCTGTGGATGGATCACTCACCTCCTTTTTACAGTGGGGATTAGCAAGCAGTGGGTTCTCGCCCAAGAGCAGTGACAGGCAGTTCTGTGACACCAGAGCCTGGTGGAGCAGTGCTGTGGTTGCAGTCTTCCTGTGGCAACCACAAAGGGGGACAAACTAATCATAACCCCCTCTGGAGTCCTGCCTCCAACCAGTCTTCAGGGAGAACTGAGTGAATTCTCATCTCATGCACCGGCTGAGGGTAGGGAATATCCCTGTGATCACAGCTCTGGAAGTAAAGTGACAGGAAGATGAGCTGGAAGGAGCAGACATGATGACAGAATCAGTTTCATGTCCTTTCTTCTCTGTGCTATGGCTGGACATGCCTCATTTGCGAGAATTAATCATATTCCTCCAAGTTTCTTTCCTTAGCTAAGTTTCTTTCCTGATACTCAGTGGATTTGTACAGACCCACAAAGTAAATAAAAAGAATGTGCCTGAGTTGGTTCAGCCATGAAGTCTAAGAAGCAAACAAGGACTCTCCCTCTGTGTGGTGCCAGGTTTTCACTGTGTATTACACCATCAACACATTAAGGTATTGACCCTTTAAATCATTTCTGATAAAGCTGAGACAAGACAAAATCAGACCCAGGGATCTGAGTCTACAGTTCTCATTAAATCAAAAGCAGGATTGTGGTAGACATTTATGCTAAATAATGACTCAGACCTTAAAAATCCATGATGTTGACTTACATTTGTGATTTTTTATTTTATATACCCGACTGTATTTAGAGCTCTATACAAGAATAAGATCCAGCCATTGCATTTCCTACAGTTGATTTGCTGGAGTGTTTTTGTAATCCAGTAGATAAAACTGTCAGGGTGTGAGGTAGAAAAACAGGCTTTAGGAAAAAAGCATGAGACGAAGCTGAAAGGAACTTCCCAGCACAAGGAGAAAGGGGTTTTTCCTGTTCCCCAGCACCACTGCCCACCAGCTGAGCTGGGACAACTGCCCTACAAACAGCCACCTCAGATGTTTGGTGGAGACACAGTGCTGCAGAAAGTCCCCTGACTTCTTTGGAAGGCTGTAGCTCTAAAATTTATTCTCTGGCTCTCTGGTCTAACTGTGGAAACTGTGGATGCCAGATGCTCAGAATGAAGAATACAACACAGATCCTGCAAGAGGCATTAATATTTTTTTTTCTTTCTTTCTTTTTTTTTTTTTGCTGAGAGATAAAAGTATTCTAGAACAAAATTCCCACACTTTGTGGCACACTTTCACTCTGAATTTCTGAAGAAAGGAGGATTTCTTCCTTTGCCTTAAGTGTCTGGTCATTAGAAACACACTGACAAGTGGTCTTTTTTGTGTAGAGCCACATGTACCAATCAGGGTAATGATGGGATAACATTTGGGAATTGTCACTTCCTCATGCCCAAAAGCATTTTTCAGCTGCTGGCAGAGGTCAATAGATAGAAAAAAAAAACCCAAAAAACCCAACTCCCCCAAAAAACCAAAAAACACCACAAGCAACCAACAACAACAACAAAAAAACCTAAAAGAATCTAGGAACATCATTCTTAAAGCACTGTCAGAACTTCCATTTAGACAAGAGCAGTTGGGTCTGTTACAGCAGATGATGAAATCCATTTCTCTTCACTTGACAAAACGGGACCTGATCATAGGATTTAACTGCTTGTTTTCTCTTTCTTGAGGTTCTGTTCTAAAAAAATGGTCTCTAAGCTTGACAACATTAGTAATGTTAATTTCGCCTGGCAGTATTTTGGGACTTTTGCAAAGACCCCTAAACTATAGCTGAGCTGTAAAAAAATCCTCTTTTTTCCTAAATGTAGCAGAACGTGATGTGTTGCCATGTCCACCAACTGCAGCCATGATTTTTCAGCAGCTCCAGGGATTGATGTTATACAGCTGGAACCATGAAGCTTCTGGGAAGCACAACAGGACCTCTGAGACTCTGCAAACCTCCCTGACACTTCCAGAGAGGGGTTCTATGTCCACATTTCTCTCTCAGGACTAAAACCACCACATCAGGCAGCCAAGAATCTTGCTTTCAAGAGCTTCCAAGTCTGAAGATTGCAATGTGGTGTTTTACCTTCCCCCAAAATATCAGAGGGAGTCTGAAGAGACTGCTGTGCAAACCCTTCACTAACACACCTGCATAAAGCAAAAGAACATCCACCAGGGCCAGTGTAGAAAATGCCACAACTCAGGGCATGTGATGTCCCTGCAGGAGCCAGCAGCAGTGGGAATTGGCACCTTTGGCTGTGCTTGGTGGCACTCCCACTGTGGACCATGAATGGCTCCAGGTTGGCTGCTGTGGAGGCACAGCTGGCCTCTCTGGAGCCTCTGCTGAGCTCTGCACCAAGGAAGGGGGCAGCCCCTTCTCCTGACCAACGCCCCGTGGTCACAGGCTGCTGGGGTGCTTTGCAGGCTGCTGGCAGCCCTTGGGTCTCTGTGTGTGGGTGAACCAGGCTGACAGGAGTGGGGCCGGGGCAGGAGGAAAGGTTTTTGCTGAACATCCTGTGAAACTTGCATGAGGAGTTGAATGTTGACGTGGATGCTCATAGGTCTGTTGGCCTCCAAAGATGCTAGAGTAACAATCTAGAGGGCTGTGAACAAACAAAAACCTCATTCTTCAGTTATATCTGGACACCTAATTCCTATCTGTATTGGCAGGCACTAGAACTTTAAGGATATAGGACAGTGGTTCATATTTAATTAGACCAATGAACACCACAGCCTTACTGCTTCAAGCTCCTGCTTGACTCTGCCTTGAAGCCAGACATTAATGAATGCTTGACACTGGCAGGGAAGTGGGCATATCTGAAAAGTCCAAGTAAATTAGCCATGGTCTGGATGGAAACATGGTGGCAGAGTAATGAAATCATTTTACTGCTAGAGACACGGTCCAATGCCTGAACTTCAGTATGTACTTCATTTCAGAAGTCATGAGCAGTCATAACAGAAGAGCTAAACCAATCAGAACCTTTTCAAAATGTTTCACTGATAATAATGTAACTATCTGGTTCCTTCCTACAACCAGAAACAGATGTAAATAAGAATAGTAGTATGATGAATTGTTAGCACAAAAGTAAGTTAAAACAGTAATTAAACCCAAATCCCTATATAGCAATCTACATTTGGTTATTAAAAGTTTTGCTGGGACAACATTCTGGCTAGGAGGCAGTTAAACTTTTGTATTTTGAATTTGATCTTGTCTTGTCATGAAACAAATTTGAAAATTCTGTAGGTGGTATCTATTAAAAAACTTCCAGTCTCAAGCACATGGTTAGCATAGGACAAATGTTCTACATTGATATGCATGAAAGATTTTCCTTGAAAGATTTTCCTTAAATCAGAACATTTTAATAAGCAAACATTCTCTATTCCCCCCCAATTGGGAAGAAGGTCCTGTGGTCAGGTAAAGCACTCTGGGCAGTTTCATAGGAAAATGGTAAATGTGCATCACAACAAACTGTCACGCTTTAGGAAAAAGCAGCTCTGCCATGGTGTGTTCTGAATTACAGGCAGGCCTCAAATGGTCTCCAGATGCCAAGTCACCAGTTCAGATATCCCATCTGTCCCAATGCCTACTGCATTTCTTCAGAAATTTGGGCACATTAAAAAAAGCATTCTTTTTGGTGTCTCTCTTTTCTCTCTCATCCTCCTCCAACATCACCCCCTTTAGGATGTTAAGCCTCCAAACTGCTTTGGGGGCAGCTTTTGCAAAGGAGTCCCACTTTGGATGCTGTTCTGACTCATCACAGTTTAAAAAAAAAAAATAGTCTTTTCTCCTCCTCACACAGTAGTTTGTAGTGTACACTCTTAATTTTGCAATACAAAATTCCCGATCTACATACATCCCTAATACAGCTCTTCTGAAGTGAATGAAATGCCTTCAAGAACTGGTTTGGCTGTTGGTTTTAATACCAGAAAAGTGCCTCATCCAGCGAGAAAGTAGAAACTTAACACAAACTTGGGTGTGTTAGACACTAGCCTGGTCACCACAGCTCTCTATTTGCTTTTGAATAGGTTTTATTATTCACATCCGTTATTTCTAAATCTGGATATTGCATTTGTTACGCAAAAAAAGAGAATTAGTTTAACTGCTCGAGACAGGGAGTGCTGAGACAGCTGAGTTCCAGCATATGTTAACAGTCCAACTGCCCTCGTTTAAAGAGGTATTCAGGCCTCTAATAAAATGTTCGTTTTTAAAGGTTTCCTCTCCTAAAGTACACGTAACTACCATGTACCATTGCCATCTAGTGGAAAGGTAAGTAAGGACACAGGTTTTCTTTAACAGCTATCCGTGATGATTTCCCAGGATTATTTTAGCTAATTTGGAAAACCTCTAGGAAGTGTATTGTTGGAGCCCACACGTGTCTCAGTGCCTGCCCTGCTCCCAGGGAAATCGATACCTTCCCATTTTCCTTTTGGTACGATAAAGAGAAGTGTTTGATTGCTGTTAGCAATCTACTAAGAGGGTGTTTTGTTTTGTTTTGATTTTTTTTACAAACACAGGAAACTTAGCTTGTTTTCTTATCTTTGATTAAAAGTAACATTAAATAACAGAAATACAGCATGTTACTGGATACCCAGGGTCGATGAGGATGTATTTCAGAGACAACTGCTATGACAGGAGAGGTGGTGGAGCAGCAGAAATAGAAGTAACACTGCAGTAATGCAGCTTCTCCTTGGCTTGTCTAAAAGAATGAAATTAACGTCACTTTTTGCCATTAAAAGCATATGGAAGTTTTGGGAAGGCTGGCAGATTAAGCAGTAAATTGAGGAGCTTCTATACAAAAACTCTTGTCAGGCTGGAGGACTTATTTCTTGTAGCCATTTGTTTAATGAGTTTACATCTGCTGTAACACTCAAAGAAGTCAGCAGAGCTCAAGTGTTTGACAGCTGCTGTTAAAAAACCCACGAAGGGTGCACTTTGCTCATCTTCCTCACAGCCTTTAGATAAGGATGAGAAATGTTACACAGACCCCGCTGGAAAGCCTCAAAGGCAAAATATACAATATCTAGTTTTACTAGATTCTTATCATTTACAGTTCACCCTAAAACTCCCACACATTTGTTTCTTAATGTCCCTCATGCTCCGTTAAACCTCACTACAGCAATGTTCCCATAGGAATGTGGCCACTTGCCAGATTCTCTCATGAACATTTCATTAATCTTCTTGGCTCTCATACAAACTACAAAACATTATTTGTTAGCAATTTAACTGTTTTGCTCCCAAATGTGCCAGAAATGTGATCTTTGCTATGCTTTCATTCAAGAATACACGAGGATAATTATAGAGTAAATGAAAAGAGGGTTTTTTATGTTTAGCAAATACAGTGCCAAGAAAGGTGAACCAATTACATCTCCTTTCTGGAATTAATTTTTATGCTGTTCTAGATGCCAAATCACTCTCAAATGTTAAGATCTAACTGAAACTTAGCAAAATACATATTTAGATACAGTTTTATTTCATTACATTACACAAATATCTCTGACTTCTTTGAATAATTCAGATAATACCATATAATCTACTTATTTCAGAGGATAATTTAACAGAAAATATCATTTATTTTCAGGAAGTCTGGCCTGACCCCTGCCTAGTGGTGTTGAGAAAAGACAATTGCTGGCTTTGCAGTAAGGAGGAAGAGTCTTGGAAAGCCTGCAGAGCTTTCAAAGCACACATGACTTGCTAAAGAGAAGGAAAGTGATTTAAAGGAGCTTCATCTTCTGCAGAGCAGGGGAGTGAATTCTGGACATGCAAATACACAACTTTTATTTCATAAAATGGGAAGCTTCAGAGTGGGATCAGTAGATAAACCTGTTCTCAGCTGCACATGACACTGTTAAGAAAGAAGCAGGTTTTATCACTCAGTTTCATGTAGCCTTAAAACCCAACAATATGACACAGACAGAAATGCAACTCAGCTTCAATTTAAAAGTGTAACATCTTAATTTCCTAAGTTCCACTAGCTTCATGTGCAAACTCCATGGGGTTTGATTTTTTGGTTTTTTTTAAACTAACTTATAAGAAATAGTGTTAATGCCTCAAATCCCACATTCACTTTGTAACAAGGGGTGCATCCATGGCACTGAATGCAAAGAAATGTGCACCAGCAATGGCGGGGTGAAGAGTAAAGGGTGAATTAACACTACAGCCATTAAAATGGACAGGAACCAAGAATTAAAGGGGTAGGGATGAACAACAGCACTTTTATGGATCTGTTTTCTGTTATGACTTCTGTAAGTGCACACAAGACACCAAAACACCTGGGAGGTATCCATACTCAGGCTCTTTTGAGGCTTTCTCAGCATGTTTGGGATTTAATATTGTTCTGCAGAGTAATGGGCAGAGACATGGAGCCACACTCTTCACGGTGTGCAGACACTAAACTTCAGTCTGTGAGAGCAGACATGTATTTGACCAGCCATGAATGAAGCAATGCCCACAGTCTGTTTGCCAGCTCAGAATTTGGATATGTTTCTTAAAACAATCCTTGGGAGAAAAGAAGAAGGTATTGCAAATTACGTTGCAGGATGTGCTGGGTTGTGGCAAGGAGGGATTGATACAGTTCTTTCAATCCTATCTTTGAAATTACAGCAGGAGGATGAGTGAGAGGTTGTCCTGAGTGTGTCCACAGAATGTGAGAAGCTGATGATAGAAATAAGAAGCTCTATCAGTTGTTACATGCAGCCAGATAAAGAAACCATTCAGAGCCTTTCACATGGCCTGGAGAAAAGAGAGAGGAATGACATGGTGTTTAAGAACAGGGGTTTCGTGAAACCAAAGGGCATAATCAGCTTCATGGTTTTGACTGTTTGGATGTTGGGTTCAGCAGCTGCCTTAACCAGGGAGAAGGGACAGCTACAAAGGGAGGTAGGTGGTAAGGTACCAACAGATGAAGGGGGCTTGGGGAGCTGGGAATTTTTGAAGGGTTACAGTAGTTAGGAAAAATTCGGTGCAAAGGCTCATACAAGATCTCAGGAGAGTCAGTCAATCAGGAAATAGCCAGTGGCACCCAGGAAAGTATCTGTGGTTCTTAGATGGTGGATGGGAGAGCTGTTGCAGCTTTTTTAGCACAGGACTGAGAGCCCTTGCCTGCAGCGCTGCGAGTGTTAAAAGCAGAGACACGTCCATGTGATTTCTGCTCATGTGCACCAGCCCAGGGACAAGCACATTTGTAACTTGCCCCTTGGAATGAGCACTCCCAGTTTAGCTTTCAACCAGTGGCAAAGCCCTGCCAGAGCAGTGAGATGCCAAACACAAATTTAGGCAAAGGCGTGCTGCTGTACACTCCTGAAAGCTGCAGGACTAGGAGTCAATAGAGTATAACTGACCTAATTTCTTATTTTGATTTCATAACTAAAAACAATTCCAGGGAACCCTGAGCACAGAGTCTTGCTCAACCCACACCATAATTGGACTGGCTGATTGAACTAGCTGGTTGGCTAAAATTGTATTCTGATTAAATTGTAAGACCTTCTCTCCAAATGGCAAAGCTCTCCTCCCTGTAATTCCTGAGAGACCTATCTGAGAATTACAATCTAAAGAAGAAGAGAGTGCACAGTGTCAGGCAGCCTCTGTTGTTCCCCTCAGCAAGTTATAAATAAATATAGAATACTTACAGTGCTCTGTACTAGTGAAAGCCAAGATCAAGGCCAAGTGTCACAGTCCTCCCTGAAAATAATTGCAGCATGCAATACAATCCCACATGCTCTAGCAATATGTAGTCTAAATAGAAATGAACAGCATAGAACTGGATTGTGGGTGGTGGAATTGTACCAGACCTTGGGAATTTTATGTAAATTAAGAAATGCAGATTAATCGAGAATGGTAAGTTTTAATAAGACAGTAATAAAAGAGAAATTGTATTTAAGTAACAGGCGTGTCTTGACTTCTTGGAACAAATCTTCTGATTTTTAATTGGGGGAATTCACCTAGTGGAAAATTTTGTCTAAGACAGCAGTTTTCTGTTGGTGTTGCTGTGGTTTCATTCCCCATCCCAGAGGTCTGCCTGGATAACTAAGCCTCTGGGAAAGAAGTCTTAGAAGCAGCAGAAGTTAACGGTCTTGACACCAAAATTACTGGGTGAGGTTGTGTCACACAGAGCAGACAACAAAGGATCACAAGACTCCTGGGCTTGAAGTGTTGAAGACCCAGCAGCACGAGATAGTTCAGCTTGAATTCCTGTAAGTGCTCAGAAGGCAAATTACAGGTTTGCTAGGAAATATTTTAACGAAGGTGTTGGAAGTGTTGTGCCCAGCAAGATCCATCCTCTTTCTCACATTAGGGTACAAATGCTTCTTCCCCCTTCTAGGCGCACAACTAAATATTCCTTAAGTACAAAGTGATGGAGAGCCCTGGATCTTTTCCATTATTGAGCACGCATGGTAACACGAACATCCTGAGTTTTGATGCAGACTTCCTTGTACAAATATCCCCAAAGGAGGGAGAGCTGACTCAAAGAAACTTGCCCATTACTGTCAAATCATCACATCATCCTCTGCACCCTGGTGCAGATCTACAGTGCTTTAGAGATTATATAAAGGAGCTCTGTCCAGTAGAGGGACATCACTATAAGCATAAAAAAGGAATCTGGACAGGTTTGGTAATCCAACCTTAACCAATGATGGCATAAAAAATCCACTGTAGCAAAGGAAAAATGTAAAGCAAGGTCTAGTTATCAGCAATGGAATTTCAGAAGTTAATGCTCAAAACTTCCAGTTGAGGAATATACACATCCCTGAAAAGCAGCGTAACTGTTTACAACATCAGTAGATGAATCTGTGCCCTAACTCTGCCTCGTACCACCTGGGCAACTTTCTCCAGTGATTGGGAAGTGCAGGTTGTAACAATTCACTGCCACACTACCTTCTCTTGCATGGGAGGACAGTGTTCCCTCCAAGACAGAAAATCTCTGGGCCTGGACACGGAGCTCCAGCTAAATGAAGCCAAGTCTGCTACGTGCCTTTAATTTCCTTGCTTTGATGAAAGTCTTAATGTCATCACTTAGGCAACAAGAAGGTGAGTTAGGGCTTTATCAGGACTAACTGGCAGCAGGCAGAGCTGAGGGCAGATCTCCATTAAGTGCTCCAAGCCACTGGAATTAAACTGTGGGACTGCGGAGTCTGGGAAGTAGTGGTGCACATGCAAGTTTTCATTTCAGAGTGCCTCAAACTAAGCCTTCTTTAAAACCTGACCTTTTCCCTCCAGCTCTCCTCTTCATGCTCCAGGTAACCTGGGACCTGCCAAAGCAGACACCTAACTTATTAGCCACCAGACAGCCAGTGGCACACAGAGCACACTCCTGATTCCTTTATCAGCCTGGGTTAGTTTGTCCTTCCTGTCCTATATGGGCATGCCACAAACTATAAAGTGATCACAGAAAGATACATTTCTCTCTCTTTTCCCTTCAGCCTCTCTGCTTTTATTCTGTGCTTGTTTCTTCAGAGATCGTGGTGGGGTGGGATGGCTCCACTGAGTATCTGAGTGCCTGCTTCCCATTTGCATTCAGAATCCCTAAAGTGCCATGAGGAAAATTTAGTGATGAGTAAGATTCACACTCTGATTTCTGTCAGGATTAGAGATGGGTGGTTTTGTTTCCTTATTTTTCTTTTGATTCTTTTAAACTTGTGTAAATATAATTAGTATTGCTTCTGTTTTGACAGTACTCTAAGCACCGGCTCAGATTACCCTCTCTGCAATTTAAATTTGAGGAGTTAATTTGATTTTAGTATTGCTTTATAAAGAGAAGGCACAATGACCCAATTAGAAATACCAATAAAGATACTGACTAGGAAGGAAGGAAGGAAGGAAGGAAGGAAGGAAGGAAGGAAGGAAGGAAGGAAGGAAGGAAGGAAGGAAGGAAGGAAGGAAGGAAGGAAGGAAGGAAGGAAGGAAGGAAGGAAGGAAGGA
>VZDJ01000246.1:1627233-1815639 GCA_008694505.1 Cyanoderma ruficeps
TCTAACCACCACAAATTTGTTTTCCATTTATCTGAATCAAGACTGGGAATATTTTCCCAATGTACTAGAATTCTTCTTTTTTTTTTCTTACAGTTTGCAAGGCAAACAAACCAACCAGATTAATTTAACAGTCTGTCAAATACAGCAGTTCTGTCACTTACCTTTCAGGCTAGTGAATTCATAGGAATCTCCTTTTTTTTTTTGCAGCATTATCTTATAAAAATACACATGTAAGTTTAGCACAAACCATAAAAATGTGTTGTACACTTCAGCTAATCTAGTATCTTTCATTTCTAAGGAGGATTTGGGTGGAGGCCAAGTTAATTAAAACCAGAATAGAAATGGGTTCTATTCACATGAGTCATATACCTCTGACTCACAATAGAGCCTGTGCAGCTAATGGGTTAATTTGTCCTGATGAAAAAAAATGAAGCTGGAGGTTATGACTGTTTGGAGTGAGAGCTAGTTTCAGACAGTAGATGTACAAGGTTTTTATGCCACTGAGAACACAGCCCTGCTCTAATGATGTCCTTTCTGTCTATTCAAGTGCTGTAACAAACAGTTCAGAAAGATCTGGAGGTACAGACGGCTTAGAAATGCAGGGTTGACGCCTTCAAAGCTCTATTATTGTAACAATATGCACATGGAAGTGTTTAAGTTACTGTCACAGAGAGGAAAGTCTCAGCCACATGCAAGCAGCTTGTAATGCTGGCAATATTCCCCCAGGCTGATGGCCCTGCAGCACTCCAAGGGGAAGGATTCCTCCCCTAGCCACCTGGGAAATCCACACACTTACCTCAGTGGCCCAACGCTGAGCACCCACATCCCTACCTCAGAAATGTGGAAACCTTTGCCCCTGAAGACTGGCACCCACACCAGCCTCACTGGTCACTTTTCAGCTCCTTGTTTTACATCACAGCTTCAAGGCAGAAAGGTGCAGAAAGGGGCACTTGGTCCCTAACCCACACCTATCGTTCCTATAATGAGACAGAAGAGCTCCCAGCTCTTCTCTTCCTGCATTCCTGCAGGACTGGGAGCCTTTGAAGACAAGGACTTTATCATTGTATCATCATTCATGTATTCAGTGTGTTGTTACATACACATTATGCAGAGTCCCGGCAGAGAGGAGCGAAAGTAAGAGCTCAGCAGGAACTCTGCACTGAAACAGAGGCAAGTAAGGTCAGTCTGTTTTCTCTTCAAAATATGTTTGGGAATTTTAATACCTTTTGATTGACTGAAATACAGAAGCAGGCCTTACAGGTGACCCAGAAGACAGATTCTTCCCCCAAATCCTTTTCCACCTTTTCAACAGCTTAATCAACAGCTACGCTCCCTCTTCTGTTCTCCTGTCTCAGTTAAATGTGGAATTAACTCTACACACCGAGTTGCAACTTCAGCTTGGGCATCAACAGTGCCCTTCCAACAATAGTAAAAACCCTGTTTCTCCTTCATTTCATACTGCAGGATTCTAAAATGGAGGAGGAATAACTCCCATGGCTGCAGAAGGGTATTAAACACAGATCTTTTGCTTCCTGTGTGAGCAGCAATGACAAGACTGAGGCAGCAAGTCCGTGACCTTTGTGCTGGACTGAAGAAGAGCAAGTCTACTCGCTCTTCAGGACAAAACCCACAAAATTCAGGACAAAAACTCCAAGTGCCCATGGTGAGGTTAAGAATGCGGCTCCTAAGCAGGCAGAATTGCTTCTATCCAGCCCTGAGTAGCAGACTGGGATTGAAGACTGGCATTGAAACTCACCCTGTCTTTAGTGTTCCCTGTTGATTTGGCAGTTCTGCTTGGTGGTTTGAGCTTTACAAGCAGAGCTAAAGATCAAACACCTGCTTCTGGATTCAGGCCAGTAATTCAGTGGCTATAAATGTCGATCTGGAGCACTTCAGATGCCTATATTTTGGACTGGTTCCAAGCTCTGCATTGAAGCTCCTGCATTAAAGGGTCACAATAAAACCAAGTTTATAAAAAATAGATCTCAAAATCTTCCTAAATGCAATTATTTTCTGACACTGACAGTATCATTTCAATTTTAATGTTTTGCTAACATTTTGTTAGATTTGAAATTAACAAAATTGCTCTAGAGAATTGCACTATGTGCAGCTGGGATATCCCCCCTGAAGTGCTCAGCACTGCAGTGTTAACAGTAAAGGTGTACCTTGTTACTTTGAGTCAAAGACAGCATTTTCCTGACCCGCTGCTGTTAATCATTTCAAACATATGTTTACATGATTGCTTTTGCCAACCCACATTCAGCTGTCACCAGCCCCCACAGAACATAATAATAAACACCTTGCACTCCCACAAAGGGGTTACTGGAAAAGGGCTGGGTGCATGGAGAGGTCTGGAAGTTTCGAGAACACAGAACACACAGCTTCCCTAACTTTTTTGTCAGACAACTCATCCTTCCACCCAACAACAAGATGTAGTGTTGATTTTCAGGTGCAAATTTTATTGTGGAACATAACAAAAGGTTTCAGAAAAAGCACAGAAAAAAAATCAGCAAGAGTGTGTCTTTTACTTACAGAGTACATATATTCTGTGAAAGCTACTAACTGCAGTAGAAGGCAATGCAGCTTAACTTAAACTAATAATTATTTTCAGATACATGTTTAGCAAATTTTGAATTTTTTTCTCAGTTAATTTGATATTGAAATTGAGGACCAAATGTTGCAATGACTCTAGATTTGTTGCAGAGTGCATGGTACTAAATTGTTAGACAGAAAATAAAATCTCATTATTGCAGAAAGAAAGTTGAAAGTCACACAAATATTTTCAGAACACATAAAATTCGCCCTTGTAAAGGTTGTTGACTCAAAACCTCTTTGGAAAATCTGTGGATGCGGAGGCATGCCTAATTTTAAAATTTTGGTGATGCTATCTTAATTTTTCATGTGAGAAATCAAAATAAAATATCTTAAGGCAAACTAATTGCAACTTTTTACAAAGGATTTCTTCAGTCTGTAACTGTACTTTGACTAAAGAGAAAGCCCACACTAATTCTTACAATAAAATGGCAGAAGTCTGCTAGGTAACAGTGTAAAAATCTTGCAAGAGGTCTTCAAGGCACTGTTTTCTCTTTGGCTGCTTGGCCATTCATGAAGGTTGTTTTGAGAGGAAGACAAGAATAACAAAAACTAGACCTAAAGCTGGCATCTGGTATTTTAAATATCATATATATCTTTCTCTAATGAAATAAACCTCTAAAAGCCATTATGCTTTACAACACTGTGGCTTGCAGTAAGGTGTCTGCTAAATTAATCTGAAACATGAATTTAAAACCCTATTTCCAGAATAAAAAGTAAGAACAAAAGTCAACCAAGCAGCATTTACCTCAATCATCATGGTCTGCTTGAATGCAACCATTCCCCAGCACTGCAACCCTCTGTAAAACAGAGGCTCTGGTGATTTCCTGCCACTTGGTCCACAATTCACGGCAGTAGATTAGGAATTTAGCCAGCTCCTCCTGGTCCACTTGAATTCCTGAACTATGGAGCTGCAAGGGCTGCTACCCTCTGTAACATGGAGATACTCCTGACAAGGAAACATAAAGAACTGGATATTCTGCAGTCAGCTCATTTAATAGGAAACTTGGTTTGTCTGGACTCCATCAGAAATACAGAGCAATCCAATTCTGGGCTTTACAAGTGTGTCTTGGGTAAAATTATGCAAAGGTTCCTTTTTATAGGACTTGCTCTTTATGGCAAATAACAGCCAGTCAGTTGAGAAAGAAATCTGAAAGGAGCTGACCTGAAGATATTAGTATTTTAGGTAATTATTTTGACAACACCTTATTGACACACTATGAAAAACCTGTAGCTCCTCTTAAGAAAAACAACCCAAACAATTAGTTTTGTGTGGTTGAACGAGCATGCCAGGATCCATCAACAGGGAAAGGATGCCCATCTCCAGCTACAAAAGAAACCTAGATACCACATTGCTGGGTGCAATGGATGAATCAGAAATCACAGAAAACAGTTCTTTTGGTGGTTTCACAATGCCCCAGCAGCAGCAATATTTCCTGCTTGTTTGCTACTCAAGGCAGACCAAGAATTGGTCAGTTTTCAGTGGGGTCAGCTGCCTGTGGGCCTTCGTGTGACACAGCAAAACAGACAGGTCTGGTGGGTGGGATCCAAATACCACCACGAGATCTTCAGGTATTGCCTTGGATTTACCCTACCTGGCTTTAGGATCCAAAGTGCTGAGACAGCAGCCTTGAGACCACAGGCTCTCTCTGGGACCACTAGACTACCACTAGGCCTCTCCAGGGGGCTGCTCATGTCTTACATGAGCAAAATCAATCAATTTGACTCCACTAAAATATTTAAATAAACCTGGGACTGACTAAAATTTAAACAACTCCTATCTCGATATAAACAGTGAGAAGAATTCTGCTTTCAGCAGTATGTCAGGGTGCACTGGTGTGTATCAAGAATAAAAGAAACATAGGTGTGGTAGAATTTGACCCAGATAACTTTTCCCTTCCCTGAAGGAAAGGGCTGGCCTATGCCAACTGCTGAAAAGCAAGCTGTCAACAGTAGTAGTTCTATACTTCTCTTCTATTTGGAATCAAAGCAATAAATATTAGATACAATCTCTATATTAGATTTCATATTTATCTGATAGCTATTTAAATCTACACTGTCAAAAATATAAGCAGTGACCCACTCCTACATGGCAGCACATACTATTTGTGTGTAAGTGTTAAAACTATCACATGGATTTGTATTTACATAGGACACTGTTGTTTATATAGCAGGTTTTAATTTACATAAATTCTTACCATAGGATAGATAATTGTGGAAAGATTGGCTATTCTTTAAATGTTTTTACAGTTCCGCGTAATTGCATTTCAGGATGAGGATTTAAAAATTCTGTCTCATTTTATGTTTCATAAGGATGGAAATGGAGTCTGACAGATAAATCTCCAATAGTGTTATACCAATATAGCACAAGAAATACTTATTTGCAAGTCCAGGCAAAGGAAACAGTTTCACTGTTCACTTTACATATATAAATCTCCTCTTTAAAGAAAGAGCACTCCTGAAAACAAAGGCAATCAAAATGTTTTGGCACTGTCAAAATGTAAAAGTGTTGCAGCTGAGCATGGTCTGCAGAAAAAGCATCATCCATTTTTTATAACTATTACATAGCTATTACAATTACTACTAGGTGTGCAAATGGAAAACTTGCATGTTAAACATAAAAATAAGCTGGAATTGCTGCTAATATATATTCCTGCTGAGAAGTTGTGTCTCAGTTTGCTCAAAAAATGTTTGGTTAATTCCCATTGTTTAGCTTTTCAGATATTAAAGATATAATGAAAACATTCATTTTCATTGAGGTCAAAATGTCCAGCTATTTCTCCCTGTAAAGGGCAAATAACTGCTGTTTACTGTACCTCTAATTTCAGAAACTCAGCTAAAAACACACAGGTAAGAAAATATTTTAATAAAGATATTTAGAGTGGTTATTACAATCAGATAATATCTCAGATCAGAGAACATCCAGGTATTGTCCTTTGAATTGAGTACTGACTTTCCCTTGAAAAAGTTCATATTATTTCTCAAAAAATAAATTTGTAGCCCCCCATCATAAGTCAGTATCACCTTATTACTAAACATCAGTTGGTGTTTAGCAAAGACAGAAAATAATTGCTGGAGTTCCCTCTGTTCTAATGTTGTACTGGAAAGCTCTATATAAGAGAGAAAAGAAAAAGCCCTGGAAAACTGAGAACTATGTAATGCTTTACATCATGGGTAACATACAGCTGTTATTGACTGCTCTTGCCAGCCCTGCCTTTCTCCTGATGAACAATTCAACAACTGACACATCGCTTTTCCTTTGACCTGAGCCAGTTCTGCCATAACTGGATGGCTGTTAACGAGTCTCCTTCCTGCACTAAGCAGTCCCAAGATTTCTGAAGAGTTATCTAGGAATTTCAGCCTGAGGAATTTTTTTCCTGACTGTGTAAGCCAGGATCCCAAGAATTTGTGGTTGCAATGGAACGCTTGGTTTCAGAAGTGATCTGGGCAGTCTCTACCAGCTTCCTCTGGAAGCATAACTGGTGCTTGGTACCAGTCTAAAAGGAAGAATCAATTCCCATTTCCCTTTTGTGTCTTTGTTAAAGCTAAACCCAAGCTGATAACAGCTTATAATTGGTGTTAATTAAATAATAATAAAAAAATCTTTCTAGCCTTGTAAAATCACCAAAGAACTTTGCACTGCAATGGAATCTTTGCAGATGGAAGAAGTTTTGAACATTTCTAGAAAATGAATGCAGCAACATACATTCATCATAAAATCAACCAAAGGGGCAATTCTAAATTCTATTAAGCAATTGATCTAAACTTGCCATCTGATAATCCTGTGATTAAACTGCCAAAATAAAAACAAGCCATTTTTCTACTTTCTAATATTATGTAATAATAAAAATACTATAGAAAAGCTGAATTATACTAGTGTGTCTTCTTGAAAAGTGTTCTTTGCAAAAAAGATCTCTGCCTTGAACAAAAACAAGTGACAAGCTGCAAAGTGTGGTTCTGTGGAATGCTCCATAGCACATAATGAAGCAGAGTATCACATTATAGTAAGTCTGAAGGAATGCGTAGCCACTTCAGTTTGTACCCATAAAATTAAAGCCTAATAATGGCACTGGAACTATATATTCACCAGGTTAAGTTTCTTCTTTTTAGCTGTCATGTGTATTTAACTGTTTCTCCCCATGCACATTCCTCACAATTAGAATGGAACTGTCTTATCATGGAGAGTAAATATTCTTCCCCTTCCCAGATTTAAAAAAAAAAAGTAAAAAAAATAAAGTACTCAGTACAGAATATTCCTATGATTGGCTCCAAAGGCTGATTTGAAATAAACTTTGTACATTTTCTCTTCATTGTTGCTTCACCTATTAAAAACAGTGTGAAGACAACTGAGACATGAATTCTCCCAGAATATACCCAGATACCTTCCCCCAACCTTTTTTCCTTTATATTAGTTTTAAATCTACTATGAAAATAGTAGTGCCATAATAATCAACTAATAATCAAAAATTCTTCAGGTAAATTGTTTAGTTGATTTTAGGATAGAGATGCAGAGGAATACCGATGAAAGATATGCTAGTTAGGATGTTTTCTGTGTTAACACTCCTTTGTGACTTTGTGAAATCAATTCTTCACTCCACGTTCCTGTATTTGGAAAACAAATTGTACAGTACTCTCAGTGTAGACTTCAAGTCACAGTTTACAATATCTAGAAAAAAGACAAGGGAAAACAAATTAGTAACTTCATTAGCTCCAAATGTTTTCCAGGAAAAAAATGCCCATTCTCTACTCCTTTCCCTTGCTCACATTAATAGCCGTGAACATTAGACCACAAGGATTGCAAAAAAGAGTAGAAATATCAATAAAACACAATTTTCAAACTGGCAACTCAAAACTTGGTGTTTTAACCACTTCCAGTTAGGGATACAAATAGCTACTGCTGCTAATGTTGAAATGCAACCAAGCTCAGATGCTCCTGAGTCAAAGTGTTCCCAGGATTACACATACTTATATGACCTCATCTTCAGTCAGATGTGGCTGGAAAGTAATGATTTTGAAAAAAAAGTCATCAGACAGTAATCAATGGAACCTTCTTCTTATGTAAGAATTGTAGGACTTGGCACATTGTGGGCTGCAACATCTTTTACTAGGCCTAATTTCAGCAAGATAGCTAGAGGCAAGTTGAAATTTTCCAGAGGACCTAAAGAAGCTAGGTATACAAGTGCTCCTTGAACAAACATCTGAAAATTCTTTGAGTTAGCTGACATTCATGGCTGAATCAGTCCTCAGAAACTCAACATCTCAAGTAAAGGATTTATATGCAACAAAAAGCTAATGAATACCTTCTGTTTCAAAGAGCACTTCTTGAGAAAGTCAATATTATTTCACAAGAAATCTATAAAACAAACTGACAAGTACTACTGCAGCAGTCTATACTAGAGCTTTAGTCAGTTTCAAACAGGGATTCAGAACTTCCCTCAGAAAGAGCAGAATGGAATTAGAATTGTCCTATCTCTTTCTGCTGAATGCATAGGAACTCAAATTCCTAACTGTGGTTCTTGGCATTGGCCAAAACCTCCAAGTAAACACAGTAAATAGTGTACTGTAACCATCAGAGTTAAGTCATTGTATTTATCTACATCGATGCTTCTCACAGATTCTGAAGGGGTCACACTTTGAATAATTAATCCAATCAAACTTATGCATGGTGTCCTAAAGTATGCCAACTAAAGATATTAAATTTACATCCACGGACAAAGGGTGGAAACACCCAAGCCTAGATTTTATGCTGGGCCTGTGCATGGTCATGTAACCAGAGCCAGCATGGGTTTGTGGCTCGTTATTAATCAGAGGAAAAATGCTTGGTATAAAATGAAGAGGAAATGCCAAAAGCTTCAGGAAGGGTGCATGGCCCCCACAACATCCCACTGCAATCTGCAATACTGTTTGCATGTAACACTGGAAGTTTCCTCTTTCAGGCCACCAGCAAGGTGCAGAACTACTTTTTTTTTTTCCAAATACAGAACTCCTACTATTAAAGAAGTAACAAAGACACCACCACAAAAAAGATACCACCACCACAACAGAATTCCATGAAAGGGCTCAAAGTAAAAGAAGCACACTCCCAGAGAAAGATGGGTTATTTCCATTGCTACATGGGTTTGACCAACACATGTAACATTTTACTGGTCGCAAGTTTCTAGAAGAGAGACTTGAGTTTGGCTTTGATGTACACATTGCAAGGAGTAATCTGAAAAAGCTCAAACTGCAAACGAAGTCGTTATAGACTCAGCAGATTAATGTTCCAGCCATTTTTAAAGTAAAAGGTCACAGAAAGCTTTTTAAGACCTTTCCAATTATATTGCAAATAACCCAAATAAACTGTTGACCCCATAAAAATCATTGGTTTTCATACTCATTTATTTAACTGCATTCTTTTTTTTTCCACTAAATATGTTTTTCATATTCTAAAGCACTTTCCAGCATATTTTTTCCTCAAGAACCTCAAAGAAACAGTGTAGGAATTCAAAGAGTATTTAGTGTACACATTTAGGGTAAGATCCTTTTCAATACTCTTTTGCTCACTGGAAATTTTAAGTATGGGCATTGTGCCCAACGTAACAACACATAAAACAGATGTGTTTTTCCATTCACATTGGGCAGGAAGTTTCATATTAAGCATTTCAATAATTGCACAAGAAATGTCTTATATATGCTGAAATATCCTTATGGCTTGATTTATACTGGAAAAATTAGCTGTCCCCTAGAGCAATAAATACCTGAAAAATTAAATGCCATAAGAATTTTAAACCTCCATGGGGAGTAAGGGATCACAGATACTCTGTGTTTTACTTGGATCCCTCGATCTCACTGTTTCCCCCTTCTCACTTTGACTGTTTCAGACATAAAGGCTTGTGATACACTCACCAGTGGTTTAGTTAAGCATGACTGTGGATAAGAGTTCAAGCAATCAAAAGAAGTGAAAAAGACAGCCTGGGTAGGTCCAGATTTAATGCACAGGCTTGATCCTGAGATAGATTATTTTGTGTGTGTACATGTCTCTGTGGCTGTTGTAACCTGGAAGTTGGGAGGGATGGAAAAATCCAGAATGGAGCAGAACCTGATTCAGCAATGAGTGCCTGAATCTCCAGGGGGTTCTGACTGCTAGAAGCAACACTCTGACATTAGCTTATGTCAGCTCCTGAGGGAACAACAATCCAGTACTGTGGCAGGAAAAGACCGTGACCACCACAGAATGTAAGCCTGAAATTGGTCTTGAAAAGACACAGCTATGCTGATTATTACAGCAGGTAACCAGCAGGAGCCCAGATACCTCACCTGGTGGGAAGAATGGAGGAGAAGCTGCACGCCCAGCTCCTGCATGGTAAGAAGTGGAACTTCTCACAGGATGAGCTACAAGAAATACCCATTAACCTAGTGAATCAAGGGCTCTGTCTCCAGCCCAAAAAGCTGGATTTAAACACTATATGTATATGAACAAAGAGGAGTGGAATTCTGATGCTTCTAGAATCAGCAGCAAAACCTTTAGGCTCCCTGAAGCACATTCTACTCTCAGTCCCCAGCTCTATATCTAATTTAAATAGGCATGATTAGGTCCTGCATTCAAAGGCATGTATGTGAACATTGGAAATTCTTTTTCCACAACATCTCTTTTGTGAAAATCTTATAAATTAATGGAGTACTCAAGGTTTAGTGTGAAAATGTGAGATGGAGAAAAATGGAACAATTGGAGCAATTCTCATCTGTCAGTGCCACCAATCACCACTGTGTTCTCTTTCTTTCAGGGATATTGGAGTATTACTATGTGTGTTTGGCCAACGAAGAAAGGAAGCATTGCAACACTGGAAAAAATGCATTTAAAATACAGAGTTCCTTGAGCACTACAAAATGCATCTTGCCTTTTGCTGTTGGATTAACTTAAGCTTCATTTAGCCACATCATAACCTTGTAAGATCTGGATCCAACACACACTTTTAAGGAGATACAAAAAAGGTAGAACAGATACCTTCTGGTCTTGGTTTTGGTTTTTCCAATCCGCCATCCTGCATGAGCTCAAATGCAAAAGATACATTGACGACCTGGCAATACAACAAAGGCAGTCACTCTTGTGAACTCTGTACAGTGCAAACGGTCAAGACAAGACATATTAAAAGTTGCAGACCCAGATATTCAGAAGGCAAAAAATGGTCAGGGCTCTGTATACCTGGTCCTTGGAATCCAGACAATCCACTGTTTTGCTGTTTCTGGGTGATGGTGGTTGCAGAAAGATAAAGGTAATTGAAAGTTAACATGAACTAACATAACCCTTAATAAAATTATTTACAAGTAAGCACAGCCCACCTCCTGCAAGTTCAAAAATTAGAACATGATGGCCCCTGAAGTGCTCTTGTATTGAACAGACAGATGAATTGCCTGGATAGTTACAGACACTGATGTAATGTTGGTCTTAAATTGACACATTGTACATATATGTCTTTATGCTTCCAAAACCCATTAAACCTTTCCAACGTTAAATTCTTGGATTTTGGACAGACAAAAAAATCAGTTCTGTCATCAGTGCTTGTGTGTAATACTATATACATTAATGAACAGTAGGTCTCGTTCAATGACAGCACCACACAATGGCTGCCAAAATCTGCCAATACTTGCTAACCACCCCACCATTAATGTAATTTTCAGTTTTATTCTAGCTAAGTATTAATACTGATTTTTTAAAATACTTGGAAATGGTTACCAGTACAGTTCTTCCTTGATTTCACTATTAGCATCAAACTTATGCAGAAAAGTTTCTATTATCCTTCTACAACTAGACATATTTAAATGTTTGCTTTTAACAGAAAAATGAAATCTAGTTACCTTTTGTTCAAAACTATCAGGAGTCAAGAAAAAGCTGTGCAGGGGAACAAAATAGCCTTCCAGGAGACCCATTAGCAGGACTAAGTATACTCCATCTGCAAACTGTGGAAAAAAAAAGGTTCCTCAGTACATTTTCTGAAAAATATCTCACTGTTTTTCTTATTGGAAATTGGGAGGGGAGTTGGGGTACTGGAAAAGGATTGCCCAGAGAAGTGGATGGCTCACCCCTGGTATTGGCCAAGGCTGGATGGGGCTCTGAGCAACCTGGTGGAAGGTGCCCCTCCAGGAGGGGTGGAACTAGATGATCTTTAAGGTCCCTTTCAACTCAAACCATTCCATGTTTCTGTGATTTTGTCACAGGCCTCTCACTCCTATCCCAGTGGCATCAGGTCTGTTAGCAACCCATCACCTTCCTGAAGCAGGTAATTTTCTTTCAACTGATGGAAATACAATCTGTCATCTTAGGGAGGTCCCTTTTCAGATAAATGCTTAAGGAGTTTCTAGGTACATTTGAATGTTTTCCCCCAAAGTAAACAATGCAATAGGCAGAAATAGGGAATGCCCTTTTGAAAGGCTTTACACGCAATGTCCATTAAATTTTAATTTTTACTTTGAAAAGTCTCAATCAGATTGGTAGGTGTTTAAATAAAGCAGAGCTTCTTAATAACATGAATCAAGACATAAAATAAAGCCTGGCCTGAAGACACCTGGGGTTTTTTGATAGTGCAGATCCCATCCCTTCCTGCCTGACCCCGTAATTTTCTTATGATAACTGCTGCAATTGTTCACATGGGGAGGTATTAATACAGCAGGATTAAGCTTTTCTTTCAGCTTCTTTTCAGCCAATTTAGCAGCTGAGAACAAGAAAGAAGAGCACGCAGCACATTATTTCTGTGGTGCAATCAAGCCTGCAGCCCAGCTGTACAGCTGCCTGTACACTTGAGCAGCTTTGCTCTCGAGAATCCCTGAGCTCCCCCTGAATGGAGGCATTGTGATCCCGTGGGGCTGCGTGCTTGTGCAAAGGTAGGCAGGAAACAACTGCTCAGCCTGGCGCTGGAGCAGACCAAGTTCACAGAATTCCTTTCCTTCCTGACCAAAACAAGCAGCTCCTCCTTACAGCACTTGGCGGCACCCAGAAGGTAGCATTTGGTAATTCATTTTTATGCTAATTGAAGTACAAAACTGTTTTAGGCACCCTATTGGTGGGGGTCTTCTTCGTTAAAACATGTTTAGAAATGAAGGGTTTCCTGCTGAAATAACATCTTACAGCTCATTCAATAATAATTCAGTGAAATTTCTGGATAAAGCTGAGGGCATGGGCATAACATAGTGCAACTACCTCTTCCCTTTAAGAAAGGCTATAAAATTCTACCTGCGTGTCCAGTTCAGTCACCTCCAAATTCAATTTATTCAGATGCTTGTTCACAAAGGTGATGAGAGTCTGAAATATGAAAACAGTGCAATGAAGGCCTGTTCAGCAGGGCAGCAGTTTAACACCAGCAGTATGAACTCCACCCAGAAGAGAATCTGCATGAGTGAAGAGACTGCAACACAATCCCCAAGTTTTGAAATTGAAATGTGACACTAAAATTTGTTTTAAAATTATTTTTTACNATTTGTTTGAAAATTATTTTTTACAAGAATGAAGAACAGGAAAAAAAAAAGGAATGTGATCTATATATATTAAAAAATACACTGTTAAAACACAGAAAACCCCCGAATTTTTAGCAGACTATGGGGAAGTGGGTAATTGGACTCCACTCAAATCTGACAGCAGCCAAAATACTCTAGGGTCAGACCTCTGGAAGCTGTAAACTGGATACCTCCTTGGCATCAGTACAGTCAATGTACCAGTTGGGTTCTACTCAACATACACTTTGTGAGAACTTTTCTGATGGAAACTTTGATAACTATATGTTGTTCTGTGTTCCAAAGTTAAGTTCATGCTGCTAAACATTAAATAAAAAGTAACATTATAATCATGACTTTGTGTATTTAAGCATAAGGCTTAATTGTATTTAATGTATTCAAAACATGCCAGTTATACATTATATCCACACACACTCACCACATCCACGCCATCTGATACACACAAGCATGCACAAGAACACATTAGGTATTTTAAAAATAAATCCTTCCAACCTTTTTCACTACATTGAGCTTGTCTGGGGCATGGTCAAATAAAGTGTCGAATGCATCTCTCTCTGAAAAACATTCAGTGCCATTAATGTACTGAGCAGCAGTTGTTCCAGTGCAGAATAAACACTTACTGAGACACACATTCATTTGAGACAACGCAGTCAGCAAAATGTTTCAATATAGTCTCTGTATTCCAAATACCAAGTAGTTTGCATACTTCTCTCTTGCTGCAAGCTGCTAGTAACTTCTTCTCCATTATTCACAAAAAAGCATCATTTTTCAGGTAGGATTTGGATTACCTGAAGACCCTGTTTCTCAAAAATGAGCAAGGAATAGCATCTTTATGCATAAAATCTCAAACAGCCAGATACAGACAGCCAAGTAACCAAATCATTTCCTGCAGAAGAACATGAGTTTACGTTAGTCACTACATCTACAGAGGAAGATTTGCCCCATGGACCACTGACTGCATTATTAAGCATCTCGAGCAGGTTAGTGATTACAAGTTTGCAACACAACCCTTTGTATGGATGTTTTGGGCCATTCTCAGATGCAATTTAGGGCACTATCAGCAGGATAGCCAACCTAAGGTAGCATGACCGGAGTGCTACTGCAATTACGTTCTGAAGAAAACAGAAAAACCCATAAAAAGCCACCAGAGCCTTTTCTGAGCAATTTCTGTTTCAACAATCACCTGAACGACAGCAAATGATGCAAGAAGCATCCATATTTCTCAACTGAAAAAAAACCAAAACAACAACCCAAAAGCTAGAGTAGGACCAAAGGCATTTGTAGAAGGCAGACTTTACACCAAGCAAGACTCAGGTGAGTGTTTTCTGTTGGCCATCCTCACTCCTGGCAGTGAGACACACAAGGCACAGGACCTTGCACGGTGTGCAGGCCTGCTGAATAATGACTCCACATCATTGAAGTATAAATGGGTAATGGATGTAGAATATCAACATTCACCAGCTGGTTCATGATGAGACACCATTTCACATTATGCTGGGAACTCATGACCAATAATACCACGGCAGTAATGTTCTGGAGGTTAAACCACAAAGCACATGCAAATTAACATGTGCTGAAAATTAAATGTGTTTTAAAGATGGTCAGAGTGATTTTAATGTTTTTTTTCCCCGTCTTCTAACTGCCACAACAGCCTGTGATGCATATTTGCCAGGGCAACTTGAAATCCTCTCCTTTCTTCCCATTTTGATCAAAGTGACCACCCACTGCAGGACTCACGTACACTCTGGCTGCCTTAAGAAAAGACACAATAATCAAATGAACTTACCATGCCTTCCTGATAACGCCCTGTGGGGAGAAAAAAGGAAAAGAACATATAATTCACTTGCAGATACTGTGCTGCAAAAAACCCCAACATATATGGTGAGACCTTCAGCTTGGTGAATAATGGAGTAAATTCATGGAATTAAGGAGAATTTTGTGAAAAACTCCACCATGTTACTCCAGCTGAGGATCTGGGTTAGTCTGAAGTCTGTCAGTATAGTATCTCCTGGCTTCACCAAAGATTCACAGGAGGCCAGATCTCATATTCCCTACTTTGAACCAAATCAGCACACCTTGCCTGAGTGAAGAAGGCTTTTTCATGTCAATTTTGTGAAAACTTTTCCCTCTGCTTTGGAGATGCATCTACCACACTAATTACAATAGAAATCCAGCCCAAACAAGGCTTGGCCTAGGTTCCTAAGGACTGCAGAATTTTACTTCAGTTGATCCTTCATATAGCTCTCACACATAAATCCATACAGATTAATAATAATGGGGCTTCTCGCCATTCAATTAGAAACTAGGATATTCTACCACTGTTTTCTTTTGGTTTGGAATAGCTTTTCTGTTATAAAATGCTCAGTGAGATGGCACATACAGGGCTTACTACCACCACTTTACACATCCAAAGTCCTGCTTTTTTCTTCCCACGTCTCTATTTCCTCCCCCTTTTGTATTTTTAGATGCTTGTTTACAGCTCTTGAAAAGGCTAAAATACAGTCACTGGCTGATGCATCATCTTCCCTGGAACCCCAATACTGAAATCTAAATATCAGCAAATGTTTGAATTTCTGAGACACATCTGTGTTCAATTACTGAACTGCTGGCAAATGTGGTGTTGACATACTCAGTGTTACCAGTTATTTCCTCTTGGATTTGTCGAGACTGGAGGATTCCTTCTCGTTTCTGGAAGAAGGAAAAAAAGTGATATTTTTCTCAGTAAAGTTTAATGCTTAGGGTACAGTAAGAATTTGTGATCCGCAAACATAATTTGATAAGAAACCTGAAGAATAAGAACTTTTCTCACACAAATTTTCAGTAATATATATTTACCTTGCAAGAAATTCATACAAGAGAACTCTTTTATACATTAACAAGAAACCTGAAACTCCACCTGTAGAAGGAAGTATTTCTTTTCCTTTCTCCATTGTTCTTAATTCACTTTTCTTTTAAAGGTCCCAGTTCAGCGAGATATTTGAAACACCCAAACACATATGTAAGTATTTTAGTGGAGGTATGTCTAGGTGAGCGGAATTAAGCCCTGTATTTCAATGAACAGCTTGGCAGATGGTGCCCATGCTTCTCTTTTGCAAAAATCTTACTCCCAGGCTATTTGTTCTTTCTGCCCTGTTCATACTCTTTTTTTTAAATTTTTTTTTTTTACCTCAGTGTTTCCTTTCTCTGCAGACAAAGAGCTCTATTGGCTTCTGACAGAAACCAAAATGGACCTTCCATTCACACTCCCATCCTGCTCCAGCAGTGACTCTGATGTTCTTCAGATGGGAGAAGCCCTTTGCTGCTGGTGCTGAGGAGCTTTTGTCCAAAGGCTGTGCCCAACGTGGCAGAAGCCAACTCCAATCACTGCTGTTGGAGTCAGCTGCAGAATGAAGCACTTGAGGAGTTTGACATTGTTTCAGTTTGCTGATCACACTCATCTGGGGCCGGTGTAAATACCACACATATGTTTTGCTTCTCTTTGTGTTCTCTCTGTCAATTCTGTTCGCTGGTATTACCAAAAATTTGCAGTACAGAGAGAAAAGTCAGGCAAATGCTGACAACTCCATTTAAAGTCTAGACATTAGGCAATTACTCGTGATTCCTTATCCCCTGTCATACAAGGAAATGAGAAAAATAGATTTATGTTGGTCCTAGACTTGTCTAGGAAAAGAGAAAAGGAAAAGAGAAAAGGAGAATAACCTTTTAGAAAAGTCCTTCATAGCATGTAAATTGAGGCTGCTACTTTTCCCTGCCTTGGAGAAGAGAGAACACCCCCACCTGAGGCAGTCCTCAGTGTGTGATGTGCTGAGGATTGAGCCAGGCTTTTCTATTCCTTCTACACTGCATTACTAAAATATATCAAGAAATATATTTATTTCTGCAAGAAAAGCTGAACATGGCCCTCTGGGTCACCCCAGACTGGCACTTGGAATAATGTGAACTGTCCTTTCAGCTAGATGACAGTTTCAGGGAGGTTCCATGGTATTTTTTTAAGCCCTGTTTTTAAGAATCTTGCACATGGTAAAAAATGCATCCAGAGAGGACCAGGGAGCACTTAAAAGACAGAGGGGAGTCCAGGGTGTTACATACTGGAAGAGGGGGCACAGAACAGCTGCAGAGGCATTGCTTGTCACACACCTTCAAAGTGTGAAGAAAAACGACATAATTTAGGGCCATCTCCAGCTTGTGCAGACAGCAGTAAGTGCTGTCTCCAGTACTAAGTACTGAAGTAGCTTCAAGTAACAATCTAGTTCATGCTAACTCAACCTGGAATCCAACTCCATTTGGTATTTTTGTTTATTTTTCCCTTTGCTGCAGGGTGAAAGGAAACTTTTATTTCCTCCTCATGATGTCTCTGACATGCCATTGATGCCTTATGCAGCAAGAGCCCTGCTGCTCTCATCTCCTAGAGGGGCTGAGCATCACAGCAATGGCATCTGTAGTTTTCAGTGATCAGACTGGGAATATGGGAGCAGAAAAAGGTTTCTAATGCTCTACATCTTCTCTCTGCAAGCACACAAAAACTGCCTGAAATATACTCCAGTACTGATATTAAAAATATTTCCTTTTTTGATAAACTGTGGCAAATATATTAAAATTAAAAAATCTGCACCTTAATCTTGTTGTTGACAATAACAACAAAAGCAAACAAACAAACAAACCCCACCCACACCAAAATTATCTCAAGCCCTTGTTTTGTGTCTGACACCTGACCATTAACATTGCTGGGATTGCCATACTGTCAAATACAACGTGTATCCCCTGGACACTTATTTGACCAGCATGTCAAAACAGACCTTCCTATACTTTTGGTTTGTAAAATGACTTGTGAATTCCCAATGGAATCGGCCTTAAAACACTGGTCTAGGCACCTTCTCTGAAGGCTGCTTCTCATACATCTCTTGCACTTTAAAAACTCTTCACCTCAAAATTGACCCTGACACTGATGTCACCTGTTGTGAGGTTTGTCTTAAACTAGACAAGAGAATGACGCAATATTCCTAAAAATACAGAGAGGTGCTACTGAGGACTGAAAGACTGTCCAGCACATTCCTTAAAGGCAACAGTGGCTAAAATTGAAACAACAAACTATAAAAATCAACATCAACTATTTGAAAGTCACTGAGAAAAAAGGCATGAATTAAGATTCCTCATTAAAAAGAAAAGCTGAACATGCTTTCCTGTGATGACAGAAAACCTTAGTGAACAGCCTTGGCATTTTCTTTCCTCACAGCTGAAAGGCTTCACAGAAGGCCCTGAAGATATTTCTGATCACTTACATTTAAAATTGGCAACTACCCCTAGAACAAAAAAACCTGAAATTGGGGTAGTACATCTGGAAATAGAAAAGATTTCTAATCTCCTTTTGTGTCAGCATTTTTATGTAACTGAGGGCCAACTGCTTAATTTCCCCCACAAAGTCCCAGTCTGAAAATCTTGCCATTATTTGGACGGCTTTTTGCCCATATCTTGTTACAACTCATTTTACCTGGAGGACCATGTTTTATAATTGCACCACCAAAGTGAAATGCAGAATTATTCTGGAGCTTGAAGGAACAAATACATTTGCCACAGGTTCAGAGAAGTCTTCACTGGAACCTGGAGGCAGTGCTGCTCCAAAACATTTCAGAGCTTCCCAGGTAGTGGGACCAAGGATCTTTGATTAAGGTTGTGATTCATACACTCATCTAATTTCAAGAATCTCCTAGCTTTGCCTAAGAGTAGTTCATGCACCCAGGAATTGCTGTCTCAGAACATGCTGAAGCCATTCTGGCCACTCTGCCAATGCATTCTCACACTCTCTGACTTCCATCTCTTGGACACAAACAATCTGTCATCTAACCATTCGTGGATGGTAGAAAAACATAATTTTTAAGAAGAGGCAAAATGATGACAAGACTCAGCTCTCCAAAAAAGCTCTCAGTCATTTCAGTAGATATGATCAAACAAAGCCTGGGCTTTGTTCAATGTTATTTATTCTACTGGTATGGCAGGAAAAGAAAATAATAGAGTAGCTACAAAAGGTCCAACTATCACATTTTTTCCCTAAATCAGCTTAAACCCAGATTTCATATCACCCTCATTGCAAACAGCTTTTGTATAAAACAGCCAAAGGAAACAAGCTTTCATAAGAACTAGGCTGATTACCTATTGGACATGAGCATATTTTTTGTTTCACAAATATCTTTTTTTATATTTCAATAAACTACATCCAGCCAACACGGCAACCCTCACATTTTATGTTGTTTCTATGCCTAACAAAATCATGAAATGAATTAAGGGAGTCTTTCCTAAAAGACTTCATAAAAGTACTTTGTGCTTTTATTTCTGTCTCTCCTGTTCTCTTTATCGAACCATACATAGCAGAATTTTGAAACAGCTACTGCATAATCTGTTAAGCTTACCTAGGCTTGGTCTTTCATTACAGAATGCATGAGTGTTTAGAACATGAGGTGTGCAAGTCTGACCACTAAATTAGGCATTAGGATCTGCTGATGGTTGATTAAAACTCTCGTGAGTTCAAAGGGTACGCGATGTATGATATAGAATCAGTCTCACAGGATGTGAAAGACAGATTTAAAAAATAAAAATCTTACCCACCATAAAATAAAAATGAGAAATGTCTCAAACAATCACAGTAAATATACTGACCCCCACATTCTGTTAATAGGAATCAGCAGAGCCCTGGAGTTCCACTGACTGGCTTTCACCAAGGTCAGGGTCTGCAGGACAAAATCTCCTTCAACATTACTTGGATTTTATTCTGGTGCAACTGCTTTCCCTGCAAACCACTGGCGCCTGAGCTGCAGCTGTGTAACTAAGTGTGAGCCAGATTCTCCCACTACTTATTGTTTTAAATTGGTTTATCTGTACTGATTTCAGTGGATTTGCTGTTGAACTACATTAGCCCATTTAGCAAGAGGACAATTGTGCCCACTGATTTCAACTGGAATTTTGTCTGGAGGTATGGAATGACAGCAGAGGTTCTGGTTCTTTCTTTTAGGAATCTGTTATTTTTCTCATTTAGTTTTTCATCATAAAGATGCCCTGCTCACTGTACTGCAGATTTCTTAAGCTGGTTTTGGTGGAACTTTGAGATAAACCAGTACAAATAATACATTTATAATAGCCAAAGGAACTGTTTCTATGAAGCCTTAGACACATAAGTGCAGATTCTCAGGGATTCTCCATCATCTGTAGAGAAACCCATGAAGCAGAATCTAAGTCAATGAGTTACTACCAGACATCAGTGACACATTTACCAGACTCTCCTTCAGATTTTTCCCTAAGTTACAAAACTTGTCCTATTTGCATTCTAGAAGAGAGAATGTTTACTTTCTCAGATCTGTCTTGCAGATTTTCAGCCACACAAAACTTGAGCAATAGCTCTTGTAACCAGTTACTTGAGGGTAACATCATTTAAAAGACATAAATAAAGACAGTTGCAGTGTGAAAAATAAAGCCAAAGTTAATTGGAGGGAAAGAAAAGCAGATTAAATGGGAAGAGGCCAAATAAGATAGAGAAAGCACAAATTCAGCTGAAAGAAAAATGATGAACAGAGAAACATGATGAGTTTGACTAGATGAGGCTCTAATAAGGAGACTGACAAAAGATTTAGTTGATGGGGATTTTTTTGCATGCTTTTGAGAAAACCAACACTGTAATCAGACTAAATTAGCATGCACAGGGCTGAAAAAGAATAGTTAGTCACCTAACATGAATGTGAATGTAATAAACAGTGACAATTCATCATTGACTGCCAAGAATGATTTGAATCTCTACACAAGTGAGAAGAGCGTCAAAAAATGGGGAAAATACTAATTCTAGAGATCATACTGGGTGATAAACACATTCCAACAACAATAATGTTTTGTATATTTTTAATGTCACAGTCTAGCCACTTCACAGTAAAAGTAAGATATTGTGAGCCACAGCTCAATCTGAAAAGCACTTGTGCCTTTTTCTGGTTGAAGCACAGTCAGCAGGGAAGATGTACATGCATGCCCACCCTGCCAGAAACTCCAGATGCATTTTTCAAGAAACCCCTAAGCCAACTTCACAACACTACCAAGAGCTGTTTAAGGCCTCTCTTACCTGCACAACAACCACCTGAATGGACACATGGTCAGGGAGTCGGATTGGTGCTCGAAAATACTGAGACAATGCAACCAGAAGATGAAGTATTGCCACCAGACTTTTCGCATGAACAGCTGAAGTAGATATTAAAAACACAAGTTACAAACTGCAAAGTAACTAGGACACAGATTTTTGTTTCTGCTTAGGATGTAGGGATTGCGGGACTCTTTTCCTCTTGCTGCCTGGACCCAGGGGGCACCTTTAAGGCACCCCATCTGCAGTGCTCTCCTGCAAGATGTGTCAGCACCAAGGCACTGGTTTTTGCAACACGTCTGGATGCCACAGGCCTGTGGAGATGGAAATCTAAAGATGATCCAAAAGCCAGATTTTATGTACAGCAGTTAAAGTGCTGTCTCTGCATTCTCCTTGCCTCTCTTTTATTCCCTTTATTTCAATAAGGATTTATGGACTATCAGAAAGGTATTTTTGTACTCATAACATGCAGTTATTCATTTTTAAGTGTCACAATGTCTGCAGGATGATAAATGAGCCTGTTTTGGCGCAAGCCTTAAGCAGTAACTTATTAAACTCAATGACTCAAACATTCCTCAAGAAGTTTTTCTATTCTGTTATTGAAGATTTTTGCAGCAGGTTTCATAAATGGGTAGTTAACACTAACACAACTTACAAGACATTAAAGCCAAACTGTAGGAAATCCTTGATCAAGTATCAAACCATTTGCACAAATGTGGATAATTTCCAATCCTTATTATTGCCTTTCTTCTTCTTCTTCTGTTTCTGCACTCCCCAGAGTAGTACTCCTAAAAGATCTTTGACACTGCAGTACACTTAGGTTTTTTTTTAATTGAACTAATCATTAAGTACTACCTTACTGCACTGCTGAAACACGATCAGATTCACTAAAATAACCTTCTTCATAATCTTGCAGTGCAAGTCTCAGTTACGCCATGGAGACACACGTTCATATAAAATGCGGCATTGCTGGGAAATGCTGCTGGAGTGCCCGTGGTGAGGGCTGAGATGCTTTAGCAGAACACTACAAAGATGTCTGTCTGCCTACCACCCGCGTGTGCTACAGCTGAGCCCAGCTGCTGCTCTCTGTCTCTATCCTAGCTCTAAAACACATGTAAAACATTAAATTAAAACTAGAAGTTAAATTGTCAGGCTACTCCAAAGACACTGCCTCCAGCTGCATAACACAGAAATGGAAAGAAAACTCAGGGGAGGTTGAAAAAAGAAGGGGACAAAAAATTTGAAAGGGGAAAGTCAAATTTCCAAATGTTCACTCTTCCTCCCTCGAGAATTTTCTCTCCTTCTTACTAATTTCTTGTGAATGGACCAGGATACAAAACTGCTCAGCACAAGACAAGCACAGGAGACAGGGAAAATGTGATGTACTGGTCAAGGTATTCAACAGCATGAAATCATTCTGAAAACCAAACTTAAAACAGATTAAGAGGGCTAATTTTCTAAAACTGATAACCTGCTTTTTGCAGCACATATCCATGGAAGTGTCTCATGTTGGGCCACTGAAGGCATTGCTGTTAGGTACTGCTGTGTTCGTTCTTAACACAATAGAACAGGAAGGGTACAGAACTTGTCTTCATGAGAGTTTTGTAATCAAAACTAGTGGCTCAGACTTAGCCTGAAATGCTCAGAAATATTATTCATATCTATGTTGCACATTTCACACAAAGTTCTAGGACCTAACTGCTGCATTTCTGCAGGTACTTGCCCGTTTCAACAAGCCAATTCAGCAACACAAAACAAAACTTCAGCTGGCAGGCACATGGGACTTCAGAGCAAAGCCACCACACTTGGATGGACTCTGAGAAGACACCTAACTGAAACTTAAGGCTGAGCACCAGTAAAGGGGGCAAAGTGGCACATCTGGAAGTGCCCTTCAGAGTAGCTCCTACCATAAATCGCAGGTTTCAGCCCTCCCTTACCATTGGATAATTCAGAACTCCAGCTAGCACCTACAAACTCCCAGCTGTCAACACAACAGTACAGCAAACACAAAACTTACAGTCAACATTCCACTTAATGCTTCTTGGAGGGAGTTTAAGGGTTTCATTGATCTTCTCAAGCACTGTCTGTAACTTCTGTTTCTGAGCAATTTCAGATTGAGTAACTTCTGCAACATTCAGCTTCTCACTTTCAAGCTTCTCTGAAGTGACAGAAGAAAAAATGGAGGAAAAACAATTGTCAGCTCCATGAAGAACACAAAGATGTTCCATACACCAGAGGAATATTCAGGAGATATCAGACTTCCTAATTTTATATCTAAGATTTTTTTTCCAGAGCCACCTTCCCTCCACACTTCTCAGCACCTAAAGATAAGTCCATATTTTGCCCTGAGTTACACACTGACAAGGGGAAGGCCAAGTATTGCTCTGTGCCACACCACTGGCTAACAAACATTTGCTGCAACTCCTTTTAGGGAGCACTAGACTGGGAGGTAAGGTCCATTATTTCTATTGCTGCTGGATAAAGGTTATTCTGCATGCAAGTGGCTTGTACAGCAGACCATCAAACTTAGGAAACAGACACCAACTTTAAGATCTATTTCATCAGTCTCAACCTCCCAGCTTCTACCTCAGATGCAGGAGATGAAAATTTTAATTGGCCTATCAGTGATAAAACTGAAGTGATTCCATATTCATAGAGGAAGAGGATGCATCAAAGAAAGGCAAACAAGTTTTCATGGAAACAACTAAAACCTCAGGCAATTTCTCTCTATGAAACCACAGGCATTTTCTGCACTCAAAATTTGCAGTGAATTTTAAAATATTTTATGAATTGGTTTGTTACAATTAGTAGAGGTGCTATGTATATACATCCATGGTTTATTGTTTACCCTTAAAGAGTAAGCAAAGAAAATGTAGCAGCTCCCTGGTGACAACATCAGAAACAAAATGCTCAGTCACTTATTAATTTACTTTTACAAAAGAGTATCTTCTTAGGAGATATCTTATTTGGTAAGAGCTGATCTTGTTCCCATCAAAGCCAACTGAGTATCTTCCCAAAGGGAGGGAGCCTAAACTACCAGCCTAAGAGACTGCTATCTCCTAATCCAGCCTAAGAGCTGCTATCTCCTAATCCAGCCTAAGAGCTGCTATCTCCTAATCCAGCTATCTCCTAGTCCTGCCTAAGAGCTGCTATCTCCATAGGTTTCTTGCACCTCCTCAGAAATCAATTTCTGCACAGTCTCACCACAAGACCGAAGATTTAGTAAGCAGAGACCTGATCCACAAAGAATTAAGGGTTGTGGAAAAGATTCTTCTGAAATCAATAAATGCTGGATCAGTATATGCATATTTAGAGTCAGACTGTGTCTGATACACATTTTTTGAATTTTGGGTGAAGTCACTGGAGGTTTGCCCATGACAATCCAATTGCTCACTCTGGGCATATCCAGTCCATCACAATATATTCAATAGCTTAACCATTCATAGAAGGGAATAGTCTGTGAAGTCTTTATTAGAAGTGCTCACATGATGTTTCAAGATTCATTTAGGATACTGGAAAGAAATTTACTGGAGACTTTATGAGCTGTAATAACTAAGAAAATGACTTTCAAGCCAACAGTGTAAAAAGCACATGCCAACTCTGCATTAGCAGTTTCTTTTCTCTATCTGTTTCTCAGCTGAAGCTCAGTTTGCAGTCCACTGGGCACCATTACCTCAGCCATGTTAAAAGCCAGACACCAAATCAGAAAGAAATTCCAACTTTCCAAAGGAACTTTGCGATGTGAATAAACTATAGCGTGGAACGAGCAGAGATTAAAAACATCCACCATGGTACTGAGAATGCCCTTGCCTTCAAACTTACTTTCTTGTAACACGGTGAAGTTCGTGCAGCCCACATGCAGATAATAAACTTAATTGGAGTGAATACTGTTGCCAAGACAAGAGCCCTCCCTCTGCAGCACCCCAGGTAGGCTTTGTGCTGTTCTCATCAGCTGCACTGCAGCCACAAGGGCTGTGCATAGAGCCCATTGCTCAGGGGTCTCACAACACAATGCTATTTTTATATCACTTAATGGCATAAATGTAAGATGATACCAAGGCTCCTGGGCAGGAACAAGACGAAGTGCTTAGACAGTGCAAAGACAATCCACTTATTGACAAAGCGCCTCAACACTGTGCACGTGCATTTTTTCTTACCGAATAATTTCTGCAAGACTTGTCCATCATACAGGTCTTCAGCCAAGTCCTTCACAATAATCCTCTCTCCTACCAACACATCATTAATCCAGTCAATTAATACCTATGTGGGAAATACAAATTTGGCAGTATTATACACTATTCATTTGCAATTTAAAACACATGTCATTTTAATTAGTAGAAAGAATACCAAAGCTGCAGTGACTCAAAATACAGTCTGACATACTTTCAGAGAAAAGCAGGAAAGACTCAGGAAGGACTCATCTGAGGTGGCCGGGCCAATGCACCACAAGGTCTAGACAAACACTAATTGCTGCAGTGTCTTCTGGCCTGAAATCTTTCCCTTGCTTTCAGTAGTATTTTAACATCTTATTGTGAAGCAAAAGGTACTGAAGTTGATTTTAATGAAGTATCCTGCTAAAGTTCTAACCCCAAGAATCACAAAGACAAGGGAAAGTCAGTGTGATCTTAGATTGGGGTCGGATGGGACTGACACTCTGGACTCAGGATTTTAACAGAAATTTTTAAGTCTCCCTGTGCCACATCTAGAGAAAGATACTGCCACAAATGAGCTCCCCATGTCACTGGGATGATCACGTGGTTCCAACTAATTAATATCTAACTAGTGCTTTGAAGGGTTCAAGTGAAAGAGGCAGGGAAGGCATTAAAAAATGGATCCACTTTCCGGAGAGGATTTACATGCTTTCATTACCTTCATTAGTTCTTGTAATTTTGGATCATTTCTTGAATTTGGATCCACCATTGTTCGGACTTCATTTTCCTCTGGAAGGTTTAAAAGAAAAACACTAGAAACCATCCCAGGCACAACACTTCATTTTACATCAAGCTTTCATGTTGAGATGTAAAACTGTAGTGAATTACCTAGCATCGTGTCCTCAGGGTCTAGTTCGAATGGAATGGGACTGAGAGGTAAGTTAATGGCATTTATTCCTTCTTCCTGTAATTCAGACACTAGGAAATAAAAAAAAAGGAAAGCTTGGTCAAATTTCATTTTAATTTTACTTACTATTTCACTCTCGCTAAAAGTAGCATTAATTGTCTTAATTTCTTTATAAGAACGTGACTCTATTAGATAAGACACTGGGTGTAATTACAGCAATAAAGTGAAGCTAACAAAAATGGGAGGCCCAGCCAATAAACCTTTACTTGTATGAGTACATTTTTCATGGATAACGGTGCTGGAACCAACACAGTTACCTCAAATCCTTTCCAGGATATGCCCCAATGTCCTCAAAATTTTAAAAGGCCCACTTGCATGTTAATGGTCCTGGCATTTTAACACCAATGAATCATTTCAATGAGGGAGAGAGATGGTTATTGCTCTCAGTATGTCACCCGTGGCTCTGGAGATGCTTCAAGTTCAGCTCCTTAGGAAGAGCTGGTGTGGCTGTGTACCCACCCAGGAGTTACCAGGCTGAGGAACTACTCTGGGCTGGGGGTCCAGCTGCAGCACACAGCACATTCTGCTGTCCAGGATGCTGGTGGGTCTGCACTGTCTAGCTGGAGCAGACTGCAGGATGCTCCTGGCCTGCGCCCTTGGCCTTTCCTCAGCAGAAATCACAGCAGCAGAACACAGTGTAGGATGATGAGCCCTTAGAAGTGTTGCCTTAGTGTGGAGTTGACACAGGTTGAGAAAGAACTTGGACATACTAATGGGGAAATAATCTGAGACTCCATTGTGTGGAGATGCCAGCAGTTGTCAGGAAATATGTACAAGGTCTTATTCAGCCAAAGTCTCCAAATTCTACAAAAATGAATGTTCTTGAGAAGACAAGACAAGAAATATCCAGAGAAGTGGTGTGAAGGGAAGCCTGTCACTTGTCCTGTACTCTGGAACAGGTCAGAGCAACTTCGTTCATTCCTCTGAATAACCTAAACTTCAGTAGGTTGCAAAGACAAAACTCTTCCTTCACTGCCCAAACATATCTCCTAACAGAGGGCAAGAAATCCCCACAAGCCAACAGCAAATCCTGTGCTGTGAAAGAACTCCCAGCACTGAGCAGGGAGGGAACCAGACCAGGGATCACACAAGTTTGTACCTTGCTTTGTGAGCAAGAAATCAGTATAAAGCTGATTTACCAAACCAGGAAAGGGGCTTGCTGTCTGACCCATGACCAGTAAGTAATGTTGCTTTGACCACTCAATTTCCAGTGCACACACCTTTAACAGAAATGGTTGTTAGCTATCTGTTCCAGTCAGAACTTTAAACTTAAATAACTTAATCCAACAATCCTACATACGGCCTAAAGATTCAGGCAATTGTCCACACCTTCTGACATGAACTGAAATATCTGACTTAATTGCAGATGCAAGATTCAGCATCCAACAATTGAGATTTACCAGCTGATGCTTTCCTCAGTTTATTCTGAAAATTACAGAGACAATTTTGTTTCTAAGAAAACAGAGAAGTACTCTAAAGATACTCTGTTTTGTCTCTGCCCTTGTGGCTGCCTCGTGAGCTTTTGGAAGTTTCACCTTTGTACCTTAATTTCCTTGATGCAGTAAGTATAGCTAAATTCACATGAACACCGTGATCATCAGTCAGCTGGTGTGATAACAGGACTTAGAAATTTCCAAATATTTTCTATGCTTCATGAAATGTTTCTGTGCATGCTTCGAGAATCTGTGTAGCTGTATTCAAGCATCTATGTAAGACTCACAGCAATAATGGCTGCTAGAATGTTTATTACTTTTAATGGTACAAAAATAACTCTGAAAAATCCACTACCTTCAACGCTGAACCCGTAACTTCACTCCATACACTCACCCTGCTTATGTATCCATAACATACAAATACTGAGCAGCTCTAAAGAGTCATAAAGCAATGTTGACAATAATAGTTCCCTTGATTGTTGTATATTCTCCAAAACTGATGGCTGAAAGCAATGGACCAAATTAATCCCTCATGTAACTCCACTGAGTTCTGAGGAGTTATAGCAAGGATGAAGTTGGTCTAACATGTACAATCTTGTAATCTTGGGAACTGCTTGCACTTAATGGCCATTGTTGAAACTGCTAGCACTCCTTAGAGAAAATCACTGTTGGTTTCATTAACCTCTTTGATTTTTTTTTTTATTTTTTTTTCCCCCCAAAATGGTTATGGGCATAAAAATGTCAGCGGGTAGAAAACTTCCCTGTGGAGGTCTTTCTGCTCTGAAATGTTTAGCTCATGGAGGACTTCCGCACAAAGCTCCCCAGGCAGAAAATGTGGGATTTTTTCACATCAGTCCCAAGGGGGAGCATAGCAAATAAGATCTATTCAAGCCAACTGCCCCCACTGAGCTCTCCTGTCCCTGGATGCCCAAAGGGCTGGATGCTCTACTTGGGTGAGACACACTGGAGAAAGCAGTCAGCTCATTTTCCAAGTGAAGGGCAGTAATGAAAGCTTTGGGCTCCTCTCTTCAGGGAGCAGCCCGCTGGCAGAGTTTGCTGACAAGTCTCCAAGGAGACTGAGTGAACCTTTCAAGGTTGAAGGTCATGTAAGGAATTCTTTACAAGGACCACTTGAACCTTGCCACACCTGTCCTCTGATGTGCACAATATTCTACCCTTAATAACATGACCTCCATCATATTTTCAGAGAAAGTAAGAGAAAGCAAACAAGCCCCTGCCACATCTTTGCATGAAAAGGGAACATAAAATACAAATAAGATAATAATAAATATACATGGGGAACTAAAACATTGACATGTTCTAGAATGCAAGTGTTACATTTACTGCACAGCAGGGGCTAAGCTCTGCTTTCTGTACACTGCTGTAAGCACAGACATTCTGCACACCTGCCAGAGCCATTCGCAGAACCTACCCAGCACACCTCCAGATGATCCACAGACCCCAGACGGATCCAATTTTTAGAGAGGACAGCTCCTCCTTAGCCTCTGCATTTTGCAGTGCATTGCCAGGCTGGTATTAGTGCCATAATAAAGGGTCCTCCTGCCCTCCTGTCCCCCACAAGCAGAAAACATGATGGAGAAATTCTGAGCCTGACACCATCTTTTAATTTCTTTCCCAATACTGAAGAGCAAAGATTTAACTGCAGATTGGTAATACTACTAAATGGAGCAGGTAAGCACATACATGATATCAAGCTGTATGTAAACTGAGGGAAATGCGTTATGTAGTATAGCCTTACTTTCTAAGAATTTCCATCAAATATACCATGACAAATTACTGCTATACACTTAGGTGTTTAAAGAGCAACCACAAATATGTGGTTGAGGTTAAGAGTTTGCATACCACAGTTTCAGTAGAGGAGTCCATTTTTCAGCTGCTTTTCATTAATTTGTTTTAATTAATTTTCATGGAAATCACTTCAGCAACTTATTATTTTAATAAAAAGAACACAGGATTGGGGCAATTTTTGCAGCAGCTGGAATTAAAATAACATAATCTAATTTCTTGAAATACTTTGAGAAATGGCTTTGGAGCATCAGTAAGAGCTGCACTCAGAGCCTTACAGTATAAAGCACCAGGAAGGGAGGAGGGGATGGGATGTACCTGCAGCAGCTCATGTCTACCACACAGGCTTCCAGGAGCCAGAGCAGTGCACTGGCAGCTGTGGCAGCTGCTGTGAAGGACAGCATCCAGGGTTGTGTGCTGGACACAAAGCATGCTTGGCCACTGGACAAGCCCAGCAATTAGAGCTAAGACCCCTTTGCGTTTTCCCCCTCTGCTGTGACCCAGATCCAGCCCAGTTCATCAGCTCCCACAGGGCTTATGCTCATCCTGCTGATAGTGGGATGATTAGGGACTTCATTCCCTTGGGCATGACAGCAAAACCCAGTCCTTCAGGGATTTTTTTCAGTAACCATTCTGAGTGGAACTGGGGGAATGCACTTTTAAAGCAAGCCCCTGAAAAGCAACAGCTACATCTGGGCCAGACAAATCTCTGTGGATTGGGAACATGAAAGTCCCAGTTTTAACTCTGGATGAGGAATGGACACTTCTGCTCAGACTTCTGATTCAGCTCCACATGCCAAATTTCTTATGATGTAATCAAGTGTAACTCCGCCACTATCAGCTGTCAACAGACTTCCTCCCATCATGCCAGCACCAAATTTGGCCCCAGAGCTGGGGAGCTCGCGAGCCTCTATCAACAGTAACTACAGCAGCTATTTTAAGCTGGATGGAATTCTTACTGTTTTAGATGCTCTAGGATTACGAGGTCATAAACCTATGCTATCAAATCCAGGCGTGTGCTCCGAGCCAGAGCCTGCCCTGTGATGTGTGCATCCATCTGCCATTGGAGCTGCACATCTGAGAGTGGAGCGCTGCCCATACGGTTCAAATTGCCTTAATTCCTCCAGTACATGCAGCCTGTTGCGCCACATTGTATTTATTAGACAGTTTCATTTGGGTTTTTTACTCATTTATTTTGTGTGCTGAAGGCTTTTTGCTGCCCTATTTAGTATTCAGGGCTTAGAGTTATTCTGATTTGAATGAAACACATCTCATTATTTAACTGAGCTCAGCAATGCCACATCATCCAGTGCACTCTCTGTGGTTTAGATGTATTTTATATCCATCTGAAGAATCATGAAACAAATACAGCAAGATGCAGAGTAAAACAGCCTCTCCTCTGAGTGCTGCAGCCATGTCTTTCCCTATGTAACTGGTTCTGTACTTACAAAATTAAAATTACTGAAATGCTGCAACAGGAATGGATGAATTCTGAAAGTGTGTGATTAACCAGAACCAAACCATAATTTTGGAGGAGCACAATGCCACACCGCTTCTAAACTCAATCTTTCAAATCCAGGATGTTTAGATAGATACACACCTACATATACACCTACAGACATATATATACACATAACATTTCTGCAGGTCTTTAATTGCCTTTCTTTCTCTAGTATAAAGGTTTTCCATTCAAGCTCTTCATAATTTTTAAAGTTTCATGTACATTGGGTTGGGATTTTTTGTTGCTCCTGGGTGTTTTTTCTGTTTTGTTTTGTTTTCGTGGAAACTGAGATTTGCTGACACTCACAGGACTCCAGAAATTTAAGCTTTCTATAATAAAGTCAAAATCTACCTGATATTTTAAATTGCTACAGTAGGCAGCAGCTTTACATGTCATGTCTCTATCTTAAGCTATTTTTTCCTGGAACGAGCACCATTTGGAAGGCTAGCTGCAGACATCATATTGCCAGAATTACCCCAGATATTTGTATGTATGCCCGCTTTCAAAACATGCATGTCTATGCTACATACATTTAGATACATAGCCAGAAATTACAGCCAGATTAGAAAAATGCTGATTTTCAGCACGAAATGTCTTCATTGCTCTTGCATAAGACATACATTCAATTATAGCTGAGCCAAATTTAGATGAATCAGGTTTTGATTTCACATTGCCTTTATTGGGTGCAAATTTCTGGTAAATGCCCATGACCTTGATGGTTTGCTTTTGTAACCACTTGTGCACAACAGCAGCTGTAGTTCTCCTAGTGCCTTGATAGCCTGTAATGCAGACTTGAGTGTAAATGACTGTATCCACACAGATCTCAGTGGATTTGTGCTGATTTATACCAGCTCACTGGCTCAGCGGGACTCCTGTTCCATCTCACATACTCCAGTTCTATAAACTGATATAATTCCAGTGGGGTAATTCTGGATTTGTACTGGTAAATGAGAAAACTGACCAAAATTACTTAAGACAGCTAGAGAATGTGAGAAAAAAGAAAGCAAAATCATTTTCAAAAAGTCACAGTTCAGGCTTTTATAGAATTATACTATTTAGTCAAGCAAACTTACATAATTGCTTTCTGCTACCTATCCAAAATGTTAATTTCTAATACCTGTGCATGTGCGTCTCACACATTCACAGAGGGAAAAGAAAATATTAATCTAAAATAGTACTGTTCAACTTTCTGGAATACATAATTCATTAAATATGGATTCTGGCAGCTCAACTTTAACTCCAAAACAAAAGAAATCCACACAAAAGACAATAAATCTGCATTACACATGGTACTAAAATGATCCGATGGATTTATAGATGTTTACAAGTTTGCAGAGTGTGACACAGCGTCCACCAGAAATTTGATATTCACAGCACAAAACATCATAAACATATGTCTGCAACTACAAAAGGGCCTTTTTATGTGGGGATCATTGTTAAAATTGTCTTCAGAACATAAACCTTAAGTTGTAAATGCTACTCCCCATTTATTCTCCAAGACAAAACAAATGAGAGAAGAAAAGCAGAGATATGTTTGTAATTGAAAATGTTTCTCAGGAAATGATCTGTACAGGAACATCATTCTCATTCCATTAACTGCTGACTCCAAGCCAACCATTTGTAAAAGTAAATAAATATGCAAACTGGCTGACAACAATGTGCCTGCCTTTAATGTTTCTGCATTAGTACTCAGTCTCCAAAAAGGAATCTATTTTCTTTTCTCATTTCTCCATTAAACCAAATATGGCATGCACACAAAAGGAACAGGAGTAGTACTGTTCACAAAGAGAGATGGAAGAAATGCTATGATTTGAGTTTCCTGTATGCAAAACAAATTAAATGCCTTTTGCCTTGAACTTTCTTTAAAGTCCAAAGCCACTCTCAAGTACCTCAGGACTAGTTTGCTGTTCCTTTCTTTTTTTTTGCAATTGGCAGGGGGAAAAAACCCTCCACAGACAGACAAACAGACAGACAGACAGACATGTCTGGTCTGGGTAGGTAAAAACCAACAAATTAGGAAGCAAACTCAGTCCTTTTTTAAAAGAGTACATACAATTCTCTTTTGCCAGCTTCATTAAGCCTTCCACGCTTTCACATTTCATTTGGGATGAAGGTTCTTTCTCAGAATTTCTCTCGAGTTTCTAAGACGTAATAAGCAGTGAAGTGCCAAGCTAACAGATTCCAGTCATTCCATTCATTCCTTCTACACATCCTCTCAACACATCTTTTAAAATACATAAGCAGTATCTGCAGATGTTTTGAAAAGCCTGTCACCCTACAAGAGTGTTTAAAATCCTACTGAAAAGTCCCAAAAGGCATTTTGGGAACACATACAGACGAGTTCAATTGGTGCTGATTCTTATTCCCACTGAAGAACGAACCATGCATATGAGAAATGCTGTGACCATTCCAAGTTCTTATCAAAATGTGCTGTGTAGCATCTGATCCCAAAACAAACACCAGAGAGCCTCAGATATTTTGCTAGGGTGTTTGTGCAATAGAAACATACAGGTTGTTAGCTGGTTTGCACGTGGTACCCCCCTACACACAAAATACTTCATTGCAACAAATCCTTTGACAGCAAAGTACTTTATGGAAACACATCCTCTGACAGCTAAGGCTTCCAGCTTACTGAGAGATCTCTGAACTGATTTACTGAGGGATCTCAGAATTACATGGAGTACTTGGGGCCATACAGAGAAGGGGGGAAAGCATTTGTATCCTCTTCACTGACATTTTGATATTTCTCAAGTCACAACCAATCTGAAGGTAGCTATACCCACAAGAGAAGCAGACAGACCTCTTGGTGCAAGTGGAGGAAATTGTTCTTCTTACACGCTCACCAGCTTGCTGCAACAATTTTTTCCAAACATTGCGGAGTGGAGAAGCAGATTTTATAGGGCTGACTTGCCTCATTTTGTGAATCACTCACCAGCTAAGAGCAGCTATTCCAACATCAACAAGAGGCGCTCATGCAGAGAAGACAAAACCAAGGAACTGTTCCAAGAAGTCTTTCCCAGCTCAACAAGTTCTAGCTATTCCTAAGAGAAAACCCAAAAATAGTTCTCAGGAATGTGAGGGCACACTAGTAGCAAGCTGAGGATTTCCTGAATTTCTTGCTCTTTTCTTCATGTGTGTATAAGCATTATTTTTGAAGGAGAAAAAGTTTAAAGAGACCCACTGCATCTCAGTAATCTAGACGAGTGCTTTTTCTTGAAAGAAACAGAAAAATGACTTTTACTGGAAAGTTAAAGCTTCTCAGAGACCACAAACTGGTTTATGTGTCACACATGGCCCCCATTTTCAAACTGCAGTTCCTAGAACTACTTGTGTTTTGAAGTAAGCATCTTATCATCTTCAAGACAAATTCTGTGACAAAGGATTAAAAGATTTGCAATAAGTGGCCAAGCATTTCTACATCCCAGAAGGCAAAAAACCCCAAACCCCAAAACCACTTTAGTGTCTTATGAGAGCTTCTCACGCTTCAAGATCTTTCTTAACTATCAAAATCGAACAGGATGAAGTTTGGGGTTGACACCATAGGCTGGAGAAGTAGCAAACACCAGAAAGACGGGATAAGAGTCCCGTGAAGAAATACAAATAATAATGAATACAAATATGTAGACATATTACTTATTTGCATAACTTCTGGTTTACAGTCTGTTCTTTGCTACCTTCTGTGTCAATCCTGAGTATCTAACCATGGTTCTCAGATTCAGGAGCAGAACTGACTTGCAACATCTAATTCTGGTTTTCCCCTTGACTTTAAACATTTTCAATTTCTTGCTATGTGTAATATTCGTGCCCAACACACAGATGGTTTCTTAAAGTCTCTGCAATATGTCCTAGGGAATTGAAGTTTGTAGTCAAGGACAGCATTGGGATCTAATTTGGGAATTGGGACCTAAAGACAGGCCTTCAACATGGCAAAAATAGGCTGTGGCTTTGGCTGGATCAACAGAAACCCAGCTACATTCTGAAAGAAAAAAGGATGGATTTGGTAAAAGGCAGCAAAATGAAACCTTAAAATGGAAGAAATATACCTTCTAGCATCCTGAAGACTAAACTGCCCTTCAGGGTTCTCTTGGGCAACGTGCAGGTTAACGTGCATTTGACAGGTGAAAAGCTTCAGGCTTTGACTGCTACAGCAAGAACCTGGGAAAAGGGAAACTTCCTTCCCCATCCTTATCTCTCGAGTGTGCATTATCAAGCCACACAGCTGGTGTGTGGAAGCCCCTCTGCTTTTCCCAGCCATACAGCACTTAGGGCTAGTTCACGGATGAAAAGGGATATATCAGGGCTGTCTGTGGAAATCCCTGGCTAGAGGGAGGACTTTGGTCAGCTGGCATAAATCACAGTGTGGTGTGATCAATAGCATGGCCGTGCTATCCTCCTAAAACACATTTACACAAAAGTGTAAGATGATGATGCAAGACAGGACTTTGGTAGCACAAACTTGAAATTGTGTTTGGCTTAGGAAAGCAGAATTTGTTGTCAATTTGCACAGGGAATAAATCAACACTTTCCAGCCTAGGTTTTCAAATCCCTTAATCAGAATTAATTCATTTAACAGAAGAAAACAGCAGTATCCTCATTCTGCAGCACAGAAAAAACCCCACAGTTCTAGTTTGAGGAATACATCTACATGATTCCTTTCTGGAGACAAACTGCACTTGTAAAATGGAAGGCTGGCATGTAAAATACAGCTTTAAAAGCTTGTCTCTAATGTTACATTAGCCTGACAGAGCAGACAGGAATACCGGTACCTCTTGCTTTCCAAACCCGTATCACGGCAAAGAAAACACCCTTTTTTCCATATAAACCAGAAGTAATGATTTTCATCCTGCCCTCCACAGGCCTTGCCTGGTACTCTCTGCGCATTCCTAATTTTGCTTATTTCCCTATAAAATCAAACACCTGCTCCAACTTCCAAATGCCCTGTCTAGAACAAACCCCCTCACTGAACTGTTCACCTGATTGTGGTGTTTCTGTGAAGATCAGCATCCTAAGGGTAAAGCCCCAGCTCTGAACTGCGCATACACTGCCACTGTCTCTTCCAAGAGATCTCCAACAAGCTGGAATTTCAGAGCAGCACTTGCTAGCACTCGTCAAGAGCTGTCAGACAAGGGAAATACCCCTGTGTTAAATGCATTTCCTGAGTTGCTGTCATTGCTAATGAACCAGTTTCATCATGAGGTACAATCACACCAACAGTACCTGTGGCTGTATTTCCTACTTTGCAGGTGCACATACCTAAACCTGCAACTCAATCATCCATGTAAATAACCTCAAATGGGTTTTACTTCATGGCAATAACACATTTGGAGTTTCCCAGTAATAATCTGCAGCCTTCAGTTTTGATGTCATAAGTGAATTTATGTTACTATTCCCTCTTAGAAAGTGCACAGTACCATGAAGTTTTCCTTTTAATAAGCATGAGCATTAAAACTTACTGACTGCATAACCCATAGCCCATTTGAAAATTGCTATCTCAAGAATGCTTTTGACTACTAATGACAACTTGCCCTGAGTGGAAATTCAGCTGATAAAAATCACTATTTTCACAGTGGAGCCAGTGTTACCCAAAGACTGCATTTGTACCAAACTGAAGCTAATAGAAACATATAATCTTACGAAACATCACTAGGATGAAACAGCTAATTCTATTTCATGTTGCAGAAATACTTTCATGAAATACCATTAAATATTAACAGACTGCTGTAATTTCTTCTTCTTTTACCCAGGAAAAACAAAGTCTGACCGGAGTGAGAAGAAAATAAACCCTCATTCTTATCTTCACAATACTGCAAACCAAAAAAACCCCACCATTGTAAAAATATAAGGTCAGAAAGCAATAACCAGAAAAGCAAAACAACCAGATCAGTCGGTCTAGGCTCCTACCTTTAGGGCAAAATGCTCCACAGCCCATTGTAGGGTCGCTGGGCCACCCTCATAGCGCATCCCAGGGGGAACTGCAGTCCTTGAGGTGTTTGAAGCCCCTGGCAGGCCCCTGTGCTGCAGCCCTTCAGAGGAGCTGCTTTAGCTTTCAAGCCTGTTTTCCAACAGAATGGTCCAAGCACATCACAACTCCCGGCTCAGAGCATCGCTTCAGAACAAGCGACTGACTGCCTATATAATTTAATATGATGCCACACGAGACTCATAGACCATCTGCAAAAGAAACTAAATCTGCTTTTTGCAGCTTGGTGAGTAGCGTTCTGAAGGCTGGGATGCAGTTTTGATTGTGTGCTTTTGTTATCAGTTATACAACTAAACAAAGTGCTCAAAGGGCAAGTGCAAAACACATGTTTTTAGCCATCCCAGCCTGTTTCTGTTCTGGGTAACTTGTACTTTTTCCCCTTGTAACTGAATAAAGTCAGAGCTCCCCTCAAAGCATAGGAAAATGTCTATGCATAGACACTGCAACACTGGATGGGAAGTTTCTTAATTTCTTTCTCTTTTTCTTTTTCCTTTTCCTTTTTTTTTTTTGTTTAGTTTTTGTTCAGTTTTTGTTCTTGTGAAACAAAGTCTGATCAACAGGCATTACCTAAATCCTGTTGTCTGAATTGAGATGCACATGTGATATTACCAAATATTACCAAATTCAGATCCTGATCACGGTATTCTTTTCTCTACAAATACTTCCCTACTGATACAATTAGCAACATTCACATGGAAGAAGGATTAAGCCCTGAAACAGGTAAAAGCAAATAAAAAGCTAAAAAGCAGGGGAAAGGAGAGGTATGAGCCATCAAAAGAATAATAAACTACTGGTAAGAAATAAACTACTTTTATGGTCTACAGGTTATTCCAAAGGGGGACCATAATGAAAATATAATCTAAAGCAATTACTTACTTGGGCTAAAAATCAAATTCCTATGAAGTTTTCTACAGACTAAAACTTTTCAGAAGCTATAAAATGTCTAAGTGTTTGTTTCAACTTGGAGCAGGAGGAGGGAAGTGACACATCCCTGGCTCATTTCTAAGCCATAGAAAGTAGTTCCACTGGAACTCCATTTAAAATACCAGTGCCAAAAGACAAGTATGGAGAATGGAGTGGTATTTACTGTTTAGGGTTATTCAGCTGTGCTACACAACCTTCCTCCCCCAGGTTTCATATCAGGTGTGATTCCCTGCAGAAGTCTCAGAGCTCTCATCAGTGTCCTGACACCACATTCTTTGCCAGTTCTAATCCAATACACACTGGTCTGCAGCCTTTGGGTCACTCCTAAAAGCAGCTTTCCCTGCCAACATTTCTATTTCATGCTGCACTCACAAGTAGTAGTGGGGCTCCTCATGCTGACTCCTGATGTCCCACTGCCTTCTGGCACTGAAAACCTGCATTGCTGGGCTGCTGAGTAACAGCATTCAATTATGGACAATACCGAGCTGGCAGTTCTTTATCAAGCTTTCCTCTTTCTAATTTCTGAATAGAATCATAAATGTCCCAGATCCTTTATTGTGGCAATCCTGTTTGGGACACAAATACAGCTAAAGGAAAACCATGCTTCACTTGAAATGTCAAGATGGATGCTGAAAATTATTATATATTAAGAAAATTCACGAAGTCTGAAATCACAGCTACCTGCATCATCAATTCAACCTATTTTATACGTGATTATTTGTATCTGTTTATAAAGTGATATTTTTTTGCATGCACAAAAGTAGTTATTTGACAAAAAATAGTAAATGAAATTTGTTTCTTTTACCCTGAGTTTTTATACCTACAGAAGCAGACAAAAGATCATGCCCAGGTAATAGGTGAGATTACAGCAGAGTTAGAAAGCTGAAAATTAGCTAAAGTAGAGCTCTTTTCTCAGAGAATATAACATGGCAAGAAGTTGAAAACTTCAGCAGGTCTGAAGTGCACAGCTTGGGGACCCAGTAGAGGAATTTCTATTCCTCTCTGTAATCCATTTTCACTTGCCACAAACATAAACTCAAGCAGGGCTTGATTTCTAATTCCTATAATATAACAACAGCATCACCTTTCAAAAAGCCTGCGCACTTCTCCCGTCCCTTAGCAGAGATCACTGCAGGAGAAAACCCAGCACATTGGTAAGATGCTTGGGGCCTACCGTTTCCCAAACTGTTCCTAAGGGCTCATTCTCAACCCTGCAATTTTCAGCTTTGTAAAAACAGAAATATAGCCAGGGAGGACTAAAGTCTTATTCAAGCCATTTTGGCCATCAATACAGGAAACAATTCAAAGGCAACATGACACTGACAGCTTAATTTGTGAAAATGGATAAATACTGGATCTGCCACATAGCACATTAACCCATGTAACAAATAAATACAGAAATAGCACTGCAATACTTGGTTAAAAGGTTTTGGTTCACAGAGGAGGAAATTCAATTAAAGCATGTAATGTCAATTACTGTCATTTGTAATTTTATTTTGCTTCCCTAGAAACAATACAGATGCAGGATTCTAAAGTTACCTGCATGTTTGATGCAAATGGGATAAAATTATCTGGGTTCTGAGAAAATCCAGATAGTAGTAGGGGAAAAAACCACAGTTTTACCTAACCTCACTTGTGGATCTTCTTCAGAGTGCTGGTCACATGAGAACTGACAATTTAAACTTCAATTTAAACACATAAGCCAACAACCCAGACCTGAAACAGGACTTTTATGTTTCAAAAATGATGTTAAGTGATCAGAAAGGCTGGGAGGAGAGCAACTGCTTAATCCTCAGCTACTGCAAATGGGCACACCCTTACTAAAGCCAACAGAAGAGCATTGACTGCCATCAGAACAGAATTCGGCTTACTGTTTATACTGATTGATTCCAATTGGAAAATTACAGGGTCAGGTCCTCAATGTTTCTGTCTCCCTTGCTCTGCTCTGTGTAAAAGTGACAGAGACTAAAAGCCATGTGGAAGACTGCAAGCATCCCAGCAGCACAGTAACAAACATTGCCAAATCTCATCGGTCCTTTTCCCCCTTTGCCGTGGGAAATGCGCTGCATCATCAGCACCCAGCTCTGCTTTCACACTAACAGCTTCGCAGCAGCAGAGCTCAGTGCTGCATCCTACCCACAGCATATTCTGATGAAGCCAGGAAATAATACAAAAAAATGAATTAATTAAACTTACTGCTGGTGAAATAAATGCCATACATCTTTCTACCTTGCAAACTATGGCCTGAGCTACACCAGAACTAGCAGAAAATCTGCTGTAAAGAACTCCAAGCCATTTTCATTTAAGCATCACCACTTCTAAATATGGAAGCATCCTGCCTTTGAAAACCCATACTTCCCTCAATGGTGTAATGCTACAGTGAAATGATGATTAGAATTATAGGAAAGAGCTAGCAAAAGAAAGACTAAATCAATCAGATGCTTTCTTATGCCTCTAAATGATACACACAAATCGTGTCTATCAGGTTCCCCCAGGCTATTTCAGGAGCAAGCAGAACACAAAATGATGCAGATTCATTACAAAAGGTCTAAATCTAATCTACCTGAATTTAAAATGCTAGGAATCATGTAAATGGAAGAAAAGATGACAGACCTTGCATGTTATACATAAGCAGAAACAAGAGTCATAAACTGAGAGTCACACAAAGTGCTCATTTACCAAGAAATTATAGGTTAGATCCCTAGCAGTGCCAACATCTGTTGGTGTAACTGCAGTGAGGAAAGAGGTGTCTTCAAACTGCCTTTGTGCCTTCCCCTGCCCTCCAGAGGATGACATGAGCCTGGCACGAGGGACTTCAGGGGTGGCACTGAGGGTATGGATGACATTTAACTTCCCCACTCACCAGGGCTAAAATCCAAAAGTGAAGGATTCCAGCAAAGGCTGTGTGATGCAAAGGGAGAAGGTAGATACCAGAGTTATGTTTTTAGACATGCAAATTAACAAACCGTGTCCTTCCCAAATAACACATGTGAATTACAAAAGTAATTTAAAAGGGGCAATCTCAACTAGATCTAGGGGGCTAAAAAAAGAAAATGAGACTCTTGAAAAATAAAATACTTCTGACACGTCACAGTTCATCTATAATATAACTTGGCAAATGGCAAAAAATACGTTGACAAGAACCTGAGGAATTACAGCTCTCCCAGAATGTTACTATTATTTGCAATGCACCTTGCAAGGTCCAAGCGTTACTTAACACAAGCAGGGTCACTGCCTCTTTCCCTAAACACACAGGAGAATGAGAATGATGTTATACCTATAAATACACATACTTTTTAATGCCTCATTTCATAAACAAAATCTTTACCACAACCATACATGCACACAAAATTGGATCATTTGGAACACTCAATAATACAGCCTCTCTCCTAACAGGCCAGCCTCACTCCCTGTCATTAAATCAAGACACATTCAGGTCTAAAACATTCACCTGGAGCCAGACTTCTTGTGCTGACATTTTAAACTGAATACAGGAATAAGTCTCCTCTCATTTTCTAAGCTAGGTTGGTCCAAAACCTAAACATCAGCAACACTACTGAAAATACAGACACAACCTCAATGTCAACAGAATCTCAGCAGCATAAATCCAGTATGCAGATGAGACTAGCTCATAACACTTGCAGATTTCTCTTGTGGCACAAAAATGTTACTCAGCAATAGGCAACACAATTGGTTACCAAATAGTTTACTCAGTGTTATGCCATTATTTCTCAAGTGGAAAAAGTACTGCATACTGACTTTCAGGGATGCACTCAATTGGCTCAAAGTTTGTGCTACAGCAAGAGGGAAAACCCCTTGATTTATAGACCTGCACGTTAACAAGTGCCTCTTTCTTGTTACTCTCTCTCTGTCTTCCATTTAGCGTTCATGTTACTGGAGCTGGATTTCCTCTAGGCCTGGGCCCTATTCAGGGACTGCATTACTGCCCCAATTCCACTGGAGATTCCATTTCCAGACTCCTGCCAAGCTGGCAATATGGTTCCTGAGAGACTACTTTGCCTGACATGCAGTAAGCTATTTATTGACACACCACTGTTCCCATTCAGTTCTGCACCTAAGTACTGAACTGGATAGCAGTTCCATATGTTGGATCTGTTACACTTCTCTGGAAAATTGTATTACTTTGGGTAAATAAAAAGCTAAGAGCAGCAGGAAAAATATCATAAAAATGCAGCCAAATTTGTTTCATCCTGCCTCCCTCAGCAAATTTGGTCTATGACCTCGGCATATGAGTCATACAAGTGCTTTAACTTGCAGTGATCTATATTTTCAGGATAGGAAGTTCAAGGCTTATATTTCTGCTTCCCTACCATACAGTATTTTTCTTTATACACAATTTCTTGATAATTATCTATCTAAAATATATGGGTATTTTATTTTTTTTTCCCTACTTTGTGGTGCACATTAACCAAAACCATTCATCTCAATAACCAGCCTCTAGGTTCTTGGCAGAGTAGAGCTAAATGTGTAGGTTATTCCTGGAACCATAGTAGGCTGATGTTCTCATCATAGTTTTAGTCATGGAAACCGGCTTCTACCAAGACAGGCATTGTTTGTTAAAGAGGAAATTCCTGGCATATCTGTCAGAAATGAGGAGTAATAAGGTACACCACTTAAAAATGTAATATTTGCATAGGGCTGTTCATTAGAAGGCTTTAGTCTGATATACAAATCTAGTGATGTTTTTTGGAGCTTTGGGCTCGTATCCTGCTGAGAAACCCCTCTCTTCATTCACAGACCCTCTGCAGCACAGCTTTGATCCTTTATACATGAGCAACAAGTTCTCTTCAAGCTTTGAAGAGAACTAGCAAAAGAACTGACTTCTCAGTTTCCCTAAGCATTATTAATGGGGGTTTTGCAACCACAAACCTGTGTTTTCTATGGTCTATTTGACCTTTACCACAACACTTGCAAGGTTAGGAGAAGAGTCACACTGCTTCCCTTGTGATTCGGGCCCATGAGACAGTGCAGCTCTAGCCATGGATATGTGACTTTCCCATGTAGGGACCAACTCTGAATGGCTGTATTGGTGACCTGCCACTGATTAAGCACTCTTTGCCTCATTCCTGTAAAATTTAATAGAGTCCCTTCATTGAATAATGGTGTAAAAATCTATCTCCACAGATATTCTTTGCAGCTCTGTGTCTTCAGCACTTGCCTCTGTAGGAAATTTTATGGCAGCAAAAACAAAGTGCCTCACTCATCAGAATCTGGGGAATTTGCGTGACACTGGTGTTTATCCTCTTTGCTCTCTCGGACTCATCCTGCCCAGACAATGAAAACTTTTTCAACTCATCTCTCTAGTGTACTAACAGAGATCAATAATTCTGCTTTAGCTAATGGAAAATCTCTGGGGTCTTGTGAATCATGTGTTGGCAGCTTTATTTAGATGGAAATCTGTGTTCATCCCTGAGAAGCCTTGCTTTAAAACAATTTTCTGTAACATTCAGACTTCAGTTGATCTTTCAAATAATTTCAAGTCTGAATGAGTTAAAACACAGGTGAAGTTTCCCTTCTGAATGATCAGCTCAAGCACATAAGCAGACCTGACAGATCTGGATCAGTTTTAGAAGTCAGCTGCAAAATGTTACATCAGTGAACAAGTTAATCCTAACCCAGGACCTGAAAGCTTCTGTTTTTCTTCAAATGTTTCCATTTTCATTAGTACTACAGGGCATGTCAGGCGAATCCTGCCCTTTGTTACTTGTGCAGCCCGATTGCAATTAAGCTAACAAGTCTGCTGTAGTATAGGATGGTGTCCAAACCCTTTTCATAGCAGTGGTTGCTCAGGAAGAAGAAAGCAAACCCTTAATTTGTCACTGAGGTAAGCATTTATCAACTGTGGGCGCAAAGGAAGGTCAACACATCTCTGCTGTTTCAGAACTACAATGGCACTTTAAGCCTCCTGATACCACTTTGATGCAGACAATGGCCATTATCACTATTTCATGAATATGAGAACAGACATAAAGCAAAAAAAAAAAAAGAAAGATAATTTGCATGCAGCCTCAGAACAGAACAGGAGTAGTGCTCAGAGGCTGCTGGCCCTCAGGCACAGGCTCAGTCCCCTTCAGCAGCAGCCCCCCACACGCATCACTCTCACCCACATCATTCTCCTCTCACCCACTCTCCTGATTCAAGCTGGTCACCTCCTCAAAGCTGCTCTCACACTGTCCATCTCCCCTTCCAAGGCCCGTGTTGGTTATCACCTTTCCAATCTCCCACTCCGGTGCTGCTCCTATCACTTCCTCCCCACAGCTTCCCCCTTCTCCACCCTACAGCTGCAAGCATGGAGCCAGAGCTCTTATGTCCAAGGAATCTTGTTCTCCAGATCCCGCAGGGAGCAGAACCAGATAGGTAAATGATGAAAAACAGTGCCCCATGCTGCCAATCTAATTTAGCATATTGTGAATGCAGGTATTAAAAATCTGAAAATTATTATTTTCTCTCTCTCGTCCCACTTAGTGGCACTGACTGAACTTTGCCTTAGAAATCTGTTTCCAGAGTTAACTGCTGATTCTTCATTACATCCTTGACTGAGTATTTCTCACCATAATCTCCAGCCTTCTCTGTTCCCTGTAAAACATTTTTTCCTGTCAATTTCTGAAAAGTCTTTAAAGAATATTAGGAAGAGAATCTGATAGTCTACACTTCTAGAAACCAGTGTAAGCAGAACCAAAATCAAGAGCACTGCACAGGCAAAACAGAGTACTTCCTGGATCAATCAAGACTTAGTGCGAGAAAGGGAAGATGTTGCCTTTAATAGTCAGAGGAATCTACCACCTTGTGAAAGAGCACGAGGCAGCCAAGCTGTGCTGAAGAGCAAACAGAAGATTCTCAGTGCCTGAGCCCTGGCACAGCAAACCTGTGGGTTTATATTATCACAGCTCCCAGACCAGAGCTATGCCCCACGACTGCAGCACCTGCATGCAAATGCAGCAGCATCAGCTCAAGGGCTCCGAAGCGAACCACTTGCCATAAGTAAATGCACTTTGACAGCAGCTCCTAATAAGAGGAAGGAAATAAGGGAGAGAAAAAAAAGTGATAGGAGACAAAAGGACTTTATAAAACAGGGCTTTATTCCTTTCATTTGCAGCATTTTCCCTTTGTCCTGGTGAGCCTTCCAATTCCAGACACCGCACAAAAGAGATACCTGTCTAAAAAAGTTTATTTCAATCTGAAACTGACTTGTAAGATGCTTCACTAATTCAACAGCCCATTATCAGGAGTAACAATGAGCTACCTCTAATTAATTTGGTGCAGCCTTTGCTTCTGATACCAATCAAATCAATATTAATGGGGAGTTTGTGCTCTCTCATTACAGCACAAAATGGGTACCAATCTTCTCATGAAGATTTTTGGACCATAAACTTTGTTTGAGGTCAGCATAGTTGGCTTCTTCCCACACCGTTTTTTTCAACCAGGATGGAAAAAAAAATATAATGATGTGCTATTTAGTACCTGGATAAAAATCTACATGCAGGCTGCCTACACCGAAAGACTGAAACCAGTTCAACATGAAGAAATCTCAGTCTAAGAAAATAAAGACTTTAGTAGCTCGCAGAGCTCAAATTAAACACTTAAATAGGTAACACTAGATATTTCTCATGCTGCCTCACATTTCTCTATTTATTTTTATCTGCAGGATCAGGCGTGTTAGAGAGGGAGGCCTGGTAAGAATTGCCTCAGCCATCATTCTTGGTTACTTACATCTGTGGTCAATTTTCCACACTTTCTTCCATAAAAGGTAAACGAGGCACTGTACTTGCAACAGGATAATCTAAACAATATGAACAATGTTACTGTTGAAGACCATCTGGCTCATCAAGCACAGCTTCAGACTTTTAACTCCTTGAATAAAGTGTGGAACCCCGCAGTGTATTTTTTTTTTAATCCAAAATTCATTTTTAAAATGGTAAAAGTAGAGGTCCTGGAGACATGAGGGATTCAGACAGGGAGAAAATTCAGTTTCTGGTTTTATGCTTTTTGTATCTTATGTATGTTGCAATCCAGGCTACAGACAAACACTCAGACGTCAATTTTTTCTATAAAAAAAGCCCTCCGTGCGTAACTGATATGTGTGGGGTTGGTGTTCCAGAGGGGCAACAAGAGAGTTAAGTATTTCATAATTCACTTCAACTTAATGGCCTGATTCTGCCATTTCTTAAAAGGTAATAAAAGGCAAAGAAGGGTCACCAGGAATTAGACAAAAATAGGGGGGAGGGATAAAGGTGAATGCGACCAAAGAAGGTTTTTGCTAATTGTACACACAATTTCTTATCTGTAGATAAATTAACAAGTGAAAATGTGAAAGTAGCGTAGGAACAAAATAACCTGGAAGAGGGCGAGCAAGCAGGGAGGAGAACACAGTGATCCCCAAAGTCCAAAGAGCAGGGGAAGCACTGGAGCTGTCTGTGCCCCATCTGCAGAAGCCAGAGCATGGCTCTGTGCCTCAGTTTCCCCAGGCAGCCGCTCCTGGGGCACTCGGGGAGCAGTGCCAGGATTCACCTCAGCTCTGTAAAGCCCTGCAAGCTCATGGCTTACAGCACAGCAGACATACAGGAGTTAAATGTTCTTAGCTTCTTAAAGGCCACGGGCTTCCAAACATGCTTGTTTTTCAACTGAGCAACAGAAAGAATTAGATTTTGTCACGGGTCTTTGTTCAGATTTTGCCCAGCTCCGTGATTTCTCAATTCTTTGACTTCTCTGTGCACAGAGCGGGTTAAAAAGCCCCATAAGCATTGGCTGTAACAGGGCAGGGCTTTGGTCCTCAAGAGGGTTGTTATCCTCCAAAGAAGTTTTAATGACATTATAAAAAAACAAAACAAAACAAAACAAAGCAATAAAAACATCCAAAACAAAACCAAAAAACCCACAACCAACTGGTTGTTGAAATACTTCAATGCTTTTTATTTAATTTCTAAACATATTTTTGGAAAGGAAAACAGAGAAAATGAATTAAAGCATAGTTGGATTTTTTCTTTTCGTGTAAACACAAAAATTAATTTTCATATCCAGAGGTTCCTTGCTTTAAATTCTGCATCTTGCTTTAACTAGAAACATCAGCCTATCTGGTTTCTAGGTAGAGCACACACAGGGCTGAACCTTCCCCTACACTAATTCTTCCAGCCACTCCCAAAAACATGTGCCCGCAACCCTTTTTTAAAGTCTACTCTAATTTAGATCTAATTTTCATTGAAGCTATTATATCTTAAGCCCACTGCAATATGTACTGACATACATATGCTGAATTCTTGGCCTAAAATAAAATCATTTTAAGATGCAAAAAGGACTTTTAAAATTATTTTTAAAGAAATTGTATTTAATATATGCTCATGACTCACCAATTAAAAAAAAAGAGCAATATTACAGTAAGCAAGATCAGGCAGTTTTATGATTAATGGGGTCAAAAAGTTAGCATTCATGTTTAAGACTTTGGTTGCTCACACTGAAACAATTAACCCTATCTATCAAGCATCAAGTCCCAAAAAACAGTGCAGAATTTCAGAAAAAAGCAATACCATGTTACAAAATACTTTTTTTTTTTTGGTGCGTGGTCCTTCCCTTCAAAGACAGAGCAACAGATTTCGCCTATTTATCAAGAGAGTCTCTGGTGTAACTCTTCCAAAACAAGTCTGGCTTTGAAGCGTGAAATGTTAAAGTATAATGTGTAAACTAGGCATGCCCTAATGGCTACTTTGCTGCAAAAGCATCCTGTTTTCTGCTGTACCAACTGAAAGTCCCTTTCCTCCTACTTAAGCTAATATTAGGATTTGAAAAATGAAAACAGAAGTCATTTGAGCAACACGGAATCTTGCTGCCGAAACCTCCAGCGCGTTCATGACAACACCGGTTACAAAAGCCTCTGCCAATTACATTGTAGCTCTGAGAAAAATCATTCCTTTAAATTTATTTTGCTGCTAACTCGACTGAGTGCTCATGATAGTGAGCATCAAATGCCCTGTAAGCAGCTCCTGGATTTTAATTAAGAGCATTCCACAGGAATAATGCTAACACGTGCTGAGTGATAAACATATAAGCACTTATGCTGTTCTGTAAAGCCTTAAATTACACGCTCCACTGCGCTGGATTTAAATCCTAGAAGACACTGGCACCAATTGCTGGGATTACAACTTTCAATTAAACCTAGAACTAAAATACTGGATTTCAAACCACTTCTTTAATCCACACCTGTCTGCTAAGCCTTTCACCACATTCACACTTAATAACCCTTAACACTTTTCATCGAGAAAGCTCAAAGGTTCTTCCAAATTTAATCCCCATCACCGCACCACTTCACACATCTGGAAACTGAGGCATACAATAATTAAATATCCTAAACTAATGCAGAAACCTGTACCATGGCCACTGCTTTTGAAAGGGGTGAAAAGGCACCTTGATCCAAACTTGATCAGTCTCACTCCCACATGATCACCAGCTCTTGTGCAAGTATCCACATGGCCTTATGGTAAATTATGCCAGGGAAGAGCTTCAGATCAAAACTGAGGGGTAAAAGGAATTACATGCATGTAAATTAACACAGCTAAGTCGGTAGCCATTATTTATGAGGCACCTCTAGGTGGGCACCTTTCTAGACTTGGTAACAGAATGCTATATTGACTCAGCACAACAGAAGTCTACAGCCACCTTTGAAAACCTCAGTCATGTTTCCACCTAATTAAAAAAGATAAGAAAACAAAACCAAAATAATTTTTTTCCTCCTGATTCAGGACTGTTCTCTATTTGAAAAAGTAGTTAATTGCTTTTCTAAGTAACGTTAAGCTTACTCAGACTAAATCTCACCAAGAAGCATACTTCAAGAAGCCAACTTCATATGAATTTCATATAGCAAAATATTCTGATTTTCTTAAAACCTTATGCCTATACTCTTGTCCACACCACAGCTGAAGAGCTGCATTGATGCTGTGCATGGTGAAAAACTATGACACAGGAATGCTTCGCACCTGCATTTCCACACCTGGAGTGCTGTGCCCAGTTCTGGGCCATGAAGGTGTGACCTGGAGCTTCTTGCATCAGGATGAGAACCAAAGTCCCAAAGCTCTGGTACACTCAGAGATTCTCCAACTCAGATATGCTCAGAAGGTCCAAATATTGAGATAACAGGAGCACAGAACAGGGCAAAGAATCTGTTCAGCCATGCATACCCTCAACTACTCTCTGCATGCACGGACATCAAACAACTAACTCAAATTAAAGAAATCTAAGCCACATGCATACACACAAACACCTCTCCCTTCTTGCACTCCTACAAAGAGTTAGATTCATTTAGGACCCAGGTAAAAAGTAGTCTATTGAAAAAATATGCTCTGGGTGTAAGATCTGTCACAAATCAAAGTCATTGAGAATGACTCTGTCTTTCATCTAATGTTTGATATATTTCATTAGGTATACTGAAATCCTTGTACACATCAGGAAGTAAATGGCCTGAATATTTTGAGAAGTGTGAAGCTAACAAGTATCACTTCTGAGGAAAAAAAAATGATCCTCTCCTTTTCTGGTTGTCATTACAGAAGTAGTAATGAGTAGTTGTTTCCTGCAGATGAAATCCCTGAAACAGCACATTCTAGTCCATACTCTGTAGTAAATGCTTTGAAGCAAAAATAAAAATGCTTGGGTCGGTGGTTCTTGTGCAAAGGTTTCCATGTCAGTAACAACAATGTATGTAACACTTTTAAAGCCTGAAGAACTAAAAGACAAGGAGGACTCTGCTAAACATAAAATCCCTTACAGTGCCTGGATGAAACAACTGTAGAAAACCGCTGCAGCTGCTTGTACTGTCTCTAGGTTTTGGCATTCATTATTTAAGTTCAGTGGAAACTGTTCAGCCTTGAAGTAGACTGACTCATGCACTTTAACTTCCAATTTCCTGCAAACAATCCATTAGTTTTTGGCAAGTTTCATACTGCACAGAACTTCCCTGAAAAGGGCAGCTCCCAAACTCTTCTGATTTCAACAGCGTTTTTTCAGTTTAATGTAAGTAGAATTTGTACTCATGCCCTTACAAAACTGAGTGTGATCCTCACCTGAAGATGTCTGACATGCTTCTCAAATATAGATGAATGACTTGGCTCAGAAAGGTTCTCTCCAAATGCACTTGTTGTGACAAGTCCTACTGGGCTCTACTACATGGGCATTTCTCAGAGAACATGAGCTGAGTTTAGATGTGCACTGTTTTACCTGACAAGGAAAGCAAAAGAAATATTTGCATACTACCTACACCTCTCCCAAAAGTGCACTATCTACTCCTACACTTCTCTGCTTTTATAACAGCTGAAATGAGCCACTTGATAAGTAAATGCTAATTCCATCATTTGTAGCTACAATGGTTTTAAAATTTACCATTCCCTTCAAATATTTTGTCCCCAAGTGGTATCTGAAATATGTCAGTAACTCAGAATGGAAAATAACTGTGGTATCTCCATCGCCACCAGTTGGTAACCATAGATAAATGTGGTCTAGTAAGCAAGGACTAGTAAAATAATTCTTCCATCCCTAGGATGCAATTATTTAAAAAAGAGTAAAGAGATGAAAGCATCAATATAAATATATGTGCATACAGCTTTCAAAGTACTCAGTGGGATTCCAAATCTCCAGTTCAGCTGATACAGCCTAAGAGCTTTCCACAGTAAAATTAATTTTTTTACTCTGTGCACCTTGCAGAGTGTGGTGCTGGAATCTTGTGTTTATCCACATTCTAAAAAAGCTACAGTAAACAGCAGCCCAGATTTTCTCACCTCAGTGTATCAAATGTCCATCTACACAAGGCAATCATAAATAGGTTGCACAGTACTGCAGTTTTCATGTTCATTCAGGTCCTTAGCCCACTCTCCCGGGACTGTCAGCAAGCACAATTTAATAACTGAGATTTGCAAAATGCTCCACTCTTTGTAAGAACTGACCCTATCTCATCCAAGGGATTTCACTTAAGTGACAAAACCACCAAATGGGCAGTGGGAAAGTCCATATGCAACAATCTAGGCAAGGTAGTCTAGTAGCAAAGAAGTTTACCAAATGTAGAAGCAAGCTATAGAATGCTTTGAAAAACTTGTTCTTAAATGTTTAAAATACATGGTGACTACCAGGCGACTTTACACATTGTGGGAACTTAAGTGGCCATGGCTGTGGAACTTAAACACCTAGATCTGCTGTTATTTGTGTGTTCAAAAGACATCTACCAGCTCTACAGATGCAAGCATTCCAGCTGGGGAAGTCCAACAGGTATTTAATTCCCTACTGCTGTACATGAACACAGGCATAAACCTGACTCAAACAGCAGGTGCTTATTTCTCAGTTTTCTTTCCCAAGCTAGACTGTGCACAGGTATTTCCACGGTAAATAAGATACACAAAGATGGCAGACCAAAGTTGTAATAATTATGATTTACTGCTAAGGGTACCTTATTTTCTGCACAATTATGTGATGTTTCATAGCAATTGTAAGTTTGTATTATTTCTTGGTATGTGTGTTGCTATCCTCCACCTCAGAAACAAATCTGTCCTACCTTGCTGAAGCCCCTGGGAAGTATCCCCAAAGACTGATTAAATGCTCAAACAATTAGTATAAGCCTAACCCCTTTCTTTCATTCTTTCTTTCTGTTTTTTTTAATAGACTCTTATTTCCCCACTTTTTAAAATGTGCAATTTCTTGCAGCTCTACTTAAAGTTCAGTCTGATAGATCCATTCCCACTTTGCACTACATTTCCAAGCCTTAGCAGAGAATGTGCCTGATTTAGTCCTTAAGCTCTGCTACTCTGACATGATTCATGTATGCACCTCTTTGAGTACATGAATAGTTTGACTTGCCTCCTTGACTTGTCTCCTTGCACGCTCATTGTGGAGAATTAAGTGGTTTGTCAGACTGATCCCAAGTGCTTAGCATCTGAACAGTGTGAAGTTTTACTCCACTGAGTAAGAAAACATTTCCCAGACCTTCATCTCTCTAGCCAGGCTAACTGTCTACATACAACTCTACTTCCCTAACAAAAGAATAAAATTTACAGACATTCTTATCTCCCTGGGATTTATTACTGGAACTGGAGACCGATGGTTTGAACTGGGGAAGCAAATGAAGCAGAGCTGGTACACCAGCCATCCAGGGGTTAAGCTAATCTGTTAGTGCCCTTGCTGTTTCTTGCTGTCAGCCACGGTGCATCCACTGTTTAAATTTTGAAAAGAACACCGACCTTTAATCTGTGGTATTAGTTCCTTTGACAAAATGGAAGATTATGTCTTTCTCCCACAAGCCTTCATGCGAAGTTTAGCCAGCTTCCATCTGGTCTGGCTAATTAAATGTAAGTTAACATTAAGTTAAGAGCCAGCTCCAGCCCACAGACCTTCTATTCTGCAACAGCAGATTTATTAATTGGCTGAACTATTTCAGTATTTAATACCAATTTTGATGACTTCTATTTTCTTCGCTCTCTCATGAAAACATGGAAATATTTTTGAAGACATATTTGCATAATTGCAGTTCAGAAACACAAAACACCAAGACATGCTAATAAGATTCTGAGCAGCCATAAAACTGTCAGGTTTTCATCTTCTGTATTTGACATGTTAATAAAATACCATCATAACAGTGTGAAGGACCTGCCTATTATGCACAAGATGTGGAATCACTGCACACTTTAAGCTGGCCCTGACCCACAATCTGGCCCTATATGTACTAAAACTACAGATAGTTGTTGTATTCCTTATTCAGTCAAAACTTTCTTTGACCCTAATGGGCGTTCTGTCTGAATAAAGAACAAAGGGATTATATCTAACATAGGGAGCCACTAATTAGAATCATGCCCACAGCTAACTTTTGATAAAATTCACTTGTAAAAATGAAAATACAAAGAATTTACGAAGTCAAAATTGTGCTTTGCACTGTTTTGACATTAACTCTGTGTAGGTCTGGTACCTAATCTATTTCACTATATTTACCATTAGATGTTAGAGAAGAAAACTATACACTTCAAGACTTCTAAAATAAATAATACAGCAAAGTTAGATTTATATTTTTTCTTTAACATTTGACATTACTTTGAGAAAGACTGTTATTAAGCAAAACATTTTAAACCTCTTAACCAAACCTTCCTTCTTTGGGATAGAGTCAAACATCACATTAAGAAATGTTATTTCTTCACATATCTATTTAATATAATTCCGGTTACTACTGTATGTAAAGCATATTTAAAATTTCAAACCCCAGGAAACTTCTACCTACTTCACATATAAAAACCAGCCAACCAACCCCAAAGAGTTAAAAGTTCAGTTTCATATAAAAATCTAAACGGTATCAGGACAGGCATCAGAGAGTTAAAAAAACAACAAAAACTGTGAATGGCACAAAGCTGCCTAACAGAGCAAGACTAAACACAGAAATGAGGAGACCACTGCTCCCTTCCACTTCTTTGCCTGCAGAAGATCACATGAGTGAATCAATTCACCTTTTTTGCCTCAGTTGTCCAAGCAGATGGTACAGGGAGAACAAACATTTCTCCTTTTCTGATCTCACCTTAAAATTCTCAGGTGTTTCAGTCAGATGAAGATGTTCTGTGTCAGCGCAGACTGTTAGCATCTAATATTATCTTGGAAATAGAAATGGACAAGCACTTTGCTTTTAAGAAACTCTGAAAACAAAAATGCTATTTTAAAGGTACAAGACCAACACCAGACAAAAAACATTTCTGATTGTCTGTTTATAATACAGGGTTTTTCTCATCAACTTATTCTGTTCTCACTTCTATCCATTAAATTATAATAACCTGTTTCCAAAAAAAAAAAACCCCAAACCCCAACCCCTTCTCATTAAGCTTTCATTCTCTGTCCTATCTTCTGCCTCGCTTACTTTACATTTGTGTTCTTACTGTGTACACCAACCCTGTTTATTCCGACAGCTTACCCTGGGAATGCTGTTCTGCACAGAATCGTGACCTTTTACTTGGGCAAAAGCAGAATGTCTGATAAAATCACTGGGCTAACTCCTTCAAAAACGAAACATAAAACCCCAAATGCAATCTAAATGTACTGGTCTGACTCTAAGGCTGGAGAGGGTTTCCTGCTAAGGATTCGGTTCATTTTCAGAATACCAGGCCTGAACACAAGAACTGCTGAGCTCCATCCTGACGCAGCAGCAGCACCAAGCAGCAGCCGATTCCTCTGGACTCATTGCTGGCACTTGGGATGCTCCCAGCTTTCCTCGTCAGCTGGAGCCACCTTGTGCCCTGCAGAGCGCCTGCACCCTGAGCTCTGCTGAGGAAAAACTGCCTTTACTGCTGGCATCTCCTGTGCCACACAACAACTGAAAAATAGTTATTTGGAGTCTGCATAAACTGCTTCATTTGAGAGTAACCGTAGCAAATCGGTTAAAGATTATTTATTTGCGGGTAACTATTTCAAGTCAGTTAAAAATGAACAAAATAATAAAGCCGCAAATCAACTGGATGCTGATTATTTTTTTTTCCAAATCAACCCACCACTGCAGTAAGGTTTTACAAGTTATGCAAGACATTAAGTCACTTTGAACACTCGTGGTATAATGAGGAATACCACCACTATTTTCCAGTTTATTACGTGTCCTTACGATTGAGAATTATAACAAAGCAGTGACCATGAGCCGCTCTGCTGCAAGCTTTACTTTGCAGTCAAACAGCAAAGTCTCTTCCTCTGCAGTAATGAACTGAGGGCACAGCATAAAAATGTTTTAAAAGTGCTGCAATTCAGATTTGGCCTCTAACCATAAAATTCAAATGCAGCTTTCAAGCACTCCTAAAATCAGAGTTGAAATTTTTTTTGTCCCATTATGAAATAGGGATCACATGAATCAAATAGGTCTGGACATACTTCCAGAGGCTACTGGGGCAAATTCTGACTTGGGGCCAAATCTACCATATTCCTGTTCCTTTATTCTGACAGGATCAATATCAAACGTGTTGAGGATATAAGGGTACTGAGCCAATAGATATTTCTTGTCCTTCTCAAAGCAAGAGTGAAGTTCTTTATTCTAAGTGAGTAGGACAGATGTGATCGCACTTTCTAATAAAATTAATACTTATCATTTAAACACATGAGACCTGACATTTCTTCTTAAGCCTGAAAGCATAGGCCACAAAAAACTCCAAACAAACCACAAAATGCAAACCCTGAACTACACAGTTACAACAAAAAGTGTTCTGACCTTTTACAATTCTTCTTCTTCATGCACTCTGACGACAAGTTAGGCATATCATCTTTTGAATTCAGCACTGCAATACATTATACTGCATTTACTCCAAGCACTCTGACATTATCATTATCTTCTTTTGTGCCCGACAGCAACTGCAGCTCCTATAATGCCATTATTGTAATTAAGAACAATCTGAACCATTGACAGCATTGCCTCATTTGCTCTAGAATCCCCTGTGCATTAGTGTTCTTCTAAACCAATATTTCACTATTAATAGTTTGCTACTTTAGAACTGCCTACGGTTAAAAAAAAAATAAATTAGGCCTCAGCCTAACTCAATGGCCAAAGAAAAAACTTGCTAAGAAAAAAAATAAATGAAAGGCTGTGCACTGGCAAACTGTTACACTTTTCTTTACATGTGTTGAAAATGGATTCACACCCTGCCAACCTATTCAGGCCGTTACCCAGGTGAGGAAGCTTACTTCAGCTTGCTTCAAAAGGACCACCTGTACAGATACAAAAGAAAACATCTCTTCTCCCACTAAATATACCCAAAGTACTTCTCTGTCTAAACTCTCCCTTTCATTAATCCAGCTCACAGTTGGATAAGTAGGGCATGGCAATTTAGGCATTCTTGTCTGGGAAATTCTGCCCTTACCTCTCAGCCCTGCAGCACATGTGCTCTGCAGGCTGCCTGCACCCTGTCCATGTGTTTGCTGAGGGTGATACCTGCCTGTCCCTGGGCCAGGAAAGTGCTCAGCCACAGCCCTGTGATCACCTAGCACCCAGCCTTTCACTCTGTAATTCCAGGGAAACAATCAACCGTGGGCTGAAGACCTGCAGGTGCCACGGCAGGACAGCACTGACACATTAACATGCACCTCTTAGAATCCAGAAAGCCCAGAAATGGCCCCGTCATCAGTAGCAACTTCCATTTTCCCTCTGCAGTAAATGAGAAGCGGGAGTGCTAAATCCTAACAGAAAAGAACCCAGCACCTGCATGCTGACTGAAAAGGGACCATTGCTGTTAACATGGAGTTTTAGGTACTTTTAGTAGACGTGGACATGGGAAAGCACCATATGAAAATGACCAAAGAAATGTGGCTAGTGGAAAAGAGCTGGTAATTCCCAAGGAGATTTAGATAGATGTGGTGGCAGACATTTTCTTCCTGTGAACACATATTCCATTAAAAAAATTATGAGCCTTATGTTAAAGGAACATTCAGGAAATGATAATGTTTAGGCTACATTTGAGATTTTTTGTTCTTTCAAAGCTTTTGCAGTGTGAGATTGTATTTTTATGTCTAGGAAATCACTACTGGGCTGGAGCTGCTTCTCTCCCCACCACACCCTTCAGTCTCTGCCCAGAGCTTCTAATGGGGAACAGTATTCACTGACGATTGTTGCAGCCCCTCTCCTCCTAAAGTCCCCTTTCCCAAGAAGGATTTTATAGGTTTCATTATGAATAAAGGCTGATATCACCCATCACTGGGTCAGTGCCACAGACTGCTCTACCACTGCAGTGGAAGGGCAAAGAACAGGAGCAGCTCTATGCTAAGCAGGAGTCAGAGAAGCCAGAGGCACTTAACCATGACTGCAACTACCAAGAATGACTCACAGCCATTTATATTCTAGGTGTTTTCTTTCACAAAAATAATTATCTAAGAAAAAGTAACATATTGTCAACCATGGTACACTGTATGCTGCTTGACACAAAGATCAATAAGAAGTCAGGAAGAGAAGTGCAAAGATTAAAAGGAAAGCCGTATTGCTAAGTCAAGTGCTCTCTAATTTTGTATATAATCCACATATAAGAACATTTCATAGCACTTATGCATGTAATTATTTCACATGGACTACTACAAAACTGAAAGGCAACCAGAGCATTTGGGAAACTGTAGAGCCTTGTTATTTCACTCTGAAATTCTTTAATATTTTGAGAAAGATCAGTGCTTGATGAACAGTGGCACAGTCTAGAGCCAGGTGCAGGATTTGGGTGAACAGATGGTGGCTAATCTTCCTAATACAGCTCTGCCAGTACAACTCACTCTTGACCAGTCATATCACTGATTTTTTTCTGGCCCTTGGTTTTCTCTGGCCTGAGCACAGCTTTTCAAGGGGTAGTTGCAGAGCAGACTAAGGATTCACAAAAGGCTATTGATCTGATTTTGCTTTTGGTCCAAGACATCTTTTGTTTGTATTTCAGTTGGATCACTAAAGTGAATTAACTCACTGGTGCACTCAACACACACATACACACCCAATTCCATCAGGGACAAGGGTATTCAAGCCAAATAATGTTATCTATTAGTAAGTATTAGCACACCAAGCAGAAAATGCATGATGATACATGTAGAGAGCAATGCTTTGCTACTCGGTGCTCCAACACAGGCACATATTCCAAAGCAGCACACGAACTACTACGAGCTGGAGAAGGCACACAGAACACACAGAGGGCAAGCTATGCCTTCAGCCCCACATTTGGAAGAGCTGCAAGTGAAAACGGGAAGCAATGTAAAATATCCTGCCTTGCAGCTCATCCTCTCTCAAGCAAAATGGCCTAACACTGCTTCCAGCACAGCACCACCTGCAGGGTCAACTGGCCCTTTTAGGGTTGGCTGCAGCTTAGCTGATAAAACAGCTTATCGTTAGGGACACAACAACTATACTTGAATAGGAACTGGAGTGGGGAGGAAAAGAAACAGGACAGAAGCGGTAGATGGAAAAGCAGCATGATTTCAGGTATACCTCAAACACTAACTTTCTAAAGTTTCACTTCACAAAGAACTGTGTCCCTGCAACTGTCGATTTCACCCTCAGCAACACCAGCATTTTGCTGAAAAAGACTGCAGAACTCTGGATTAAGTTATTAGGAAGTCCTTGATTTCAGATACAGTGACATAACAAATGAACTGGACTGTCCTTATCCTAATCTCTGTGAGAAAGGCAGAGAGCCCAGTATTAAACTATTTGGTCTGCAGGGAGGGCCTCATTTAATGCCTGTGAAAGGTATTAAAGAAAGAAAATAAAAATTAGGATAAATCCCAGAGATTCTGTCCAAAGGAGACTTCCAGAAGCACAGACCTGTATTTACAGGAAGCTGCCTTTAAGGTGAGGCGTTTCAGAAGATGTAAAGCCCACAAGCAGTAATCAAATTGAGAGAGAACTTTGCTCTTGGCCAGAGCCTTGGTTTTTAGCTCCTCTCTCATTTTCAGGGCAGATTCCTTTAAATGCTATGGGAAACATCAGAGTTCTAAAACTCCAGATTCTCTTGACAGCTCACTGAATTCACTGAGGATGAAAACTTCATCCTTAGTTGAGTACCTCATATTTATTCTACAGCATTACTTGATTATATTCACCTTCACTCTGCAAACTGGATACATGTTATTACAAGGGTGATCTAAGGGAATGCATGTTTTAAATGTGGAGATGTAGAGAAAAAAATAGCACTGAAACAAAGGTGCATCAGTCTGAGCTGGTGCCTGGAGCTGTTTTTTGGTTTTATTTTTTTTTGGGGGGGGGGTTGTTCCATGGCTCCATCCTGTAATCTGAAAGCACTGGAGGCTCTTCAACCACTTGTTCAATGCATGTTTAGTTTTAGTGAAACCTCAGCTCAGATGATGAAGGAATTATTTAAATGGGAAAAAGTCAGGAAATAAAAGGCATACTTCTCCAGCAGCTGACTTACCATGGTAATTTAGGCTGCTTTTGCAAGTCAAATGCAAAGATGGAGTTTAGTGGCTCTACTGCCCTTGTGCAGACAGTCAGAGAACAGTGAAATTTATGGCTGCTTTGGGTCAGAACAGGAGATCAAAGCCCAGGGCCTTGGTACCTGGCAGGAATGCCGCCTTTACAATACAAACAGGGAAGGGCAAACCAACAGAATTTTGTAGGAGCTTCGCAACAACTTCACAATTCTAACAGATGTCACAACAGGTATTTTACGACTTCTGAATACAAGATGTCTGTGATGGCCTACACGATGCACAAGTGGGCCACTGAAGACACTGGAGACCCACCCAGACCCACTTTTAGCCCCCATCCCTTTCAAAAAACATTTCTGGCATCCAAAACATCCCATAGCAGTAAGTTCCAGAAACTAACCATGCACAGCCTGGCTCTGTGCTCCCTTCACACATATCCCCTCCCTGCATGCATGGCTCCAGGGAGACACCCCCACGGGCTCCTTCGCCTCTCCTCTGGCACACAAGAGGTTGGCAGTGCGGTGCTTCGTGTTCATCTCAACACTGGCAGCACAATCCCAGATCCTGTGTGATCCAAGCCCTTTGCACCTGCTGGGAGGCACTCACATCAAGCAGGCATGCACACACTCAGCTCTATCATGATAGCGTAACTCTGGATATACACTCAATAACCTGTCTGGCAAAAAAAGCTGACACCTAGGACTCACACGTTCCTGCAGATTTGAATTGTGTGTGAAACACATGGACCAAGCACAGCTGGACTGGACCCTGCATGATTATTTGGTTGAAATAATGAATATTTTAGAATAATTTTAGGATTATCTTTCACTTTAGAGATTCAGAAATGCACTCACAGTATTTTCATGTCTTTCTCTGAACCAACTGGAGCCAGAGGCTATTAAAAAGTGGGGAGGGATAAAGAAAGCCCCACCCAAGCAGAGCTTGGCTGGACAGATGCCAAGCAGCCCCAAGCAGGGCAGAGCTGTCATTCACATTTGTGCCCGGGAGATGCATCTGCAGGGCCAGCCCAAGCAACAGGTGTGTGCTCAGCTTTCAGAGACAATTATCTTCCTTCCTTCCACCGCCACAGCTCAGGCCTCCCCAGATAGCCCCTGACAATGGGGCCACAAAGCAGCAAACAACACCGTGGTCCTGTCCTCCTGGGGAGTTTCTCTCCTACTGCACGTGTGCTCAGAAGCCTTGAGGGAGTGAAATGACAACAAACAAAGCAAGTGGGCCTCCTCTCTATTTTTCTGTTTGTCCATGTTTCTTCCACAGAACAGAAGTATTTTATCTACTGAAGACAACTTGCTCCAAGGCAATAATTCCTTCAGTGGTGATGCTAACAGGTTTTGTCCAGCATCAGCTCCGCAGCTGTCTGTAACACGCCTGTGGCAGCACACCAGGGACACAGAAATGTGTGGCACAGAACACAGGGAAAAGGTTCTGAGCATGTTCCAGTTGCTGTGCAATGAGGTTGGTGGTGAAGCATGTTCATGTCAGACAGCAAAACCAGCTGTTTGGCTACTCTGATGGCACTAGAAGGCCTAGGGTTGATGTACTGATATGCTGCAGTGAAAGGCAGAACGTGAAAAGCATTGAGAAGTGACAACCAAGCCTTGCCCATGTCTTGTTTTCCACAGGAGGCACCACATGCCATCCTTTAAACACCAGTATGAAATTAACACTCACCATTCATGCCATACATTAGGAAATACAATGGTAGGACACAGATCAGTTCTTCCTGCTTATTTTAAATACATAATAAGGTCCTGCTTATTTTAAATCCAGCATCAGAGGAGAGCAGAAGAAAGAGAAGCCTGCAGAGTGTTTCAGCCAGCCTAGAATCTCTCACACAAGGAACAGACAAGCACAAACATCTACTGACACAAAAACTAGTCATTTGCAATTTTTGTGTGGTAAGTTGCAGAAACAGGTCCAAAGAAAATGAGCCAATTAAAACCTAGCAGAACACTTCTACACCAAGGAATAAATTTATTTCACAGGAAAAGGCCCAGAGCCAGAAGACCAAGGCATGATCTTTCTGTCAGTGAGTCACACAGCAATGCATTTTACTCACGGATTGCAGAAAAACAAACATTTTACGTAAAACACCGAAAAGCTTTCATCACCCTACATTTACTCTTACTTTGTACTCTTAGATTTTTCTGATTTCATATTATTCTATAAAATACATGAAGTAAAGATTAAAAAAGTTAAGGTTATTATCAAAACCCACCAGAACTGACAATATTTTACACTGTTTTTCATACTACTCCGTGAGGCACACAGAGAGGCACACTGCCTACTGTGACCCCACATACCAAAATTAAATCAAAACAAAACATATACACAAAAAGAAGTAGTAAGTGGAGGACAGTGGAAAATTCATTCTTTCTCCTGCCCAAATAAACAAGTCAGAAGGGCAGTCAAATTACCGAAAGTGATGTCACATCAACTGGAAAACTGACTGAGCCCATACAATTGCTCTCCAAATTCACGGGTCCAAGCTGTCTGTTTCCCATCTGCTCCTCTGCAACTTAAACAATTCTGAACTTCACTCTCTGTTCCCAAATGTGTCACAGATTTGTCAGCATGTCAGGGACCAATTCTTTACATTCTCCACTAAGGTAAGCTATTAGGAGAAGCAAATTTTCTGTGTTTATAATTGCCAGGCCATGCCAATTCAAGGAAGACCATCACACATGACCTCATTAAACCCACCATGAAAAATTCATTTGATAACATAATTCCCACTCACCCCCCAGTTCTTTTTTAAAGGCCATTCTGTTCTCTTCTTACATCTGTTTAAATACACATTTAGTACACAGTCTGGACTACTACAAGGAGCTTACAAAAAGTCTAATTTGTGGGGGATTTTTGGTCATATGATGAGCTCCACCATATATCTGAGCTCCTGACAGATCTGGGATCTAGTGAAGGACTGGGATACTTCACTAGCATATGTGGGGTGGCCAGTCTTGAAATGCTTTTCAGCATTGAAGGGGATGGAACCTTACTAAAAACCACAAATAACTTTTGCACACCGCAGGTCAGTTTGTAGACAGGCCATCAAATATTCTAGTTTCAGTTCACAATTCTCTCACTCCCTAAAAAGCTAATTTAATTAATTCCAAACATACTTAATAATTTGTAATTTTGCTACCTTAACAGAATGTATACTCCATTTAAGGATGCAGCTGCAGATGCTCTCACAGGGAAGACCAAAGTACAATGTTCTCATCTTTGAATTACACCACTGGTGATGGGATGTTATAAATGAAAACCAGACTAAGGCTCTACATGACAGACAACAACATAAACAAATCTGAGCTCCGAATTCCACCTTCTCTAATGTTTAATGGCATTGTATTTTCCATATTAACACGTCCTATGGTACAACTAATCCCTGCTTACGTCATGTGTGATATCTCAAGTATCTCAGGTTACTCTGTTTGTTTTGGTCAATAATTTGTGCTCTGATATTAGAGAATTCATTTCACTTGTCCAGACTACCCTCATCTCTTCCACTGGTGGACCTCTTGCCATTGGCAAGAATTTTGAAATCCGTAAGCAAAGGTTTGCTATATATTTGACATATATTTATGTGTATAAATTAATGTCAATACTGAAATCCCATTTTACGTTGTATTATAAACTATTCTTGCTACACCTAAAATTACATAAACGTAGCTCTCTTCATAAATAATCTGCATTACTCTTCATCATAAAGCCACTTCAGATCCTAAAGGATTTTTATTTGCTAAAGCATTTTGGCACTGTCTCTACTGTTGCAATATACAAAAATGTAATTTTGATAATGATCAAAACACCTGTTGATGACATAAATACAAAACTCACAGATTACGCTCATGTGTAATCATGTAGCACCTACAACAGTTAACTACATACATAGCAGAGATGGTACTGAAGTGTAACCAGCATAGTCTCTACAAGAGATAAAACATTTTTGCCTTATTAAAAACCACCATTTCTTAGCCCTTGTGGTAAAACACTGGAGTAAATCAGTACACTTCTGTCTTCTCTCTCTGTAACAGCAGAATTTACACCAACTGGAAGACATGGAATTTTTCAGCTGTCCCTCATTTATCCTGACTTAATACTGAACATTTTCCGACACATTCCTTGTGCAAGCACCTGAATAATCACGTGCACTTCTATGACCAAGACCCACCTATATAGGAAACCTGCCACAGGTTGGTTAAAGCAGGAAAAAATACCAAAACTCAGATCCTAGATGAACAAGAAATCTGACCTCTGAAATTCCTAGCCAGGCTTCAGAAACTTCATAGTAAGGCTGAAGCCATCTGAATGTGTTAAAACCCATAAATCAATAAACAGGGTGATAAGATAGAAGGCACTCTATCAATTTCACCTCTATATATGCTTCCACCAGAGAAATGTCACAAATACACATCCAAAAAAAAGATACTAAGGTGAATTTAACACAATACGTTTTTGTCAGCAAATAACAGTCCTTACAAAGTTAATTTAAAAAACCCCAACTCTCTAAACCACTGTTATTTTTAGACAGACTTTAGAAAATTGAGAAACACAAAAGACAAGGACAATGCAGTTTCAAAATTTCAAAAGGCTAGACAATGATAATGAAATGGCAGGTGCAGGTTTTAATCAATAAATGTAATACATTAAAGTAACCAGAAGTATGATCTCACAGAATGCATCTTGTAAGATTACAAGACTGTGGATAAAAGTAACTCCAGCCTCTAACAGTTTGCTGGAAATTTGTGACTTCAAATATCTGTCACTAAGGAAAAAAGCATTTAATAGTAACAACAACAAAAACAATATAATGGACACAGCCAAACTGCCACAAATAGGCTCACCTAAAGATCTCTAAACATACCTACAATATGGACTCATCGAGGAAGACTGTTGCTAGTTCAATGTTGATAATAGTCACAAACATTCTAACAGAATAATTTTAAAAAGTAGGTAGTTAATGGAGTTGTCATTCTTTACTATTTCATCAACATCTGGTCCATCTGCAATGACCAGCAAAAACCAAATAATGTGAGCAGAATTGTGCAAAACGGATTGAATTGAAAGTAAGGCCGTACATCGCAGAAAGACGACGTGATAGTTACAGAATAAGGAGCTGTGCTCTCCCAAGTTGTGTCATCCTTGTCCACAGCACTGGTGCCGCTCTGAAACATCGTGTGTCAGCCTTCAGTGCCCGTGTGTACATGAGGAGCAAGGGGCTGCTGAGCCTCATACCCTTCATCACACTCACGAGTAATGAATTTTGCTTGAAAAACTGTTTAGAAGCGACTGTTGCTTGGGCGCTGTTTGCATCGCATTAAATTAAGTTCAGCTGTAAAACGATGGGTGAGCGGGTTTAAATTCCAATTCCCTCTCTCATGGGATCTCACACAGGCAAATTCGGGGGGGNATTAATTCACATGTACGGACAAAGAACCAGGCTCGGCGTTCCGCAAAGGTTCACTGTGAGGAGGCAGAAGTCTTTTGCTTAGCACAAGGATAACTGCGTTTGGAGCCGCTGAGGACCGACCACGGCTATGAACATTAAATCAGTGCGTGCATTCCGCAGATCGCTGTATGCTGACCCCAGCGCACACCAGCACCGCCCGAGAAGTCACAGACGGCCCGAGCAGCGGCTTTTTGGGTGTGCGCACCCCAACCGCGGAGGCAAATCCTGCCGGGGGAAAACTCCCGTGCGCTCCCAGGCCTGCGGAGCCCTGCGGGCAGCGCTCCTGCCTTCCCCGGCGGGCCCGCAGAGATCCCGCACACAGACCCCGAGAGCGGCCCCACACACAGACATGGACAGACACCGGGAGCGGCCCCGGGAGCTGCTCCGCGCACAGATCCCGCACACAGACATGGACACCAGACCCCGGGAGCGGCCCCGCACACGGATCCACACAAGACTCCCGTACATAGGCCCGGGAAGCGGCCCGGGAGCGGCGGCGGGGCCGGGGCGGCTCCTCCCTCGCCGCTCGCTTGCCCACCCCACCCCGCACGTCCTTCCCCGCCAGCCCCTTCCTCCCGCTCCCCAGAGCCTTTTCCTCTCCCCCTGTCTCCTCCCTCCTTACCCCCCNCCCCCCCCCCACCTCCCCGTAAGGTAACTCCCAGGAAATATGCAAACCTGTTAATTTTTACCTTCTTTGGCTTTTTTCCTCCTGGCCAGCGTGCCGCCGAGCTTGCCCAGGAAGGAGTCATCCTTTTTTCTGGAAGGGGGAGATTTTGGGGTGGGGGACTTGGGGGAAGAAGGCGACTTCTGCGGGGAGGTTGCCATGCTGGGCCAGCCGCCGCCGGCGCTGCAGGACGGAGCAGACGGCTCCGAGGCCCCGGTGCCGTGGGAGGCTGCTCCCGGCACTGAACGGAAGCGGAATTATTTCAAGCATTTGAGGCAGCTCCTGCTCCGCTCTCCCGGCTCTCCCGCTCCTTCCCTCCCTCCTCCCGCCCTCCCTCCCGCCGGGGAGGGCCCGCTCCCCTCGCTGGGCTCCCGGTGGCCGCGGGCGGTGCGGGAGTCGCGCTCCGCTCCCGGCTGGGGCGCACGCAGCGTTTGGGGGCCCGGGGGCAGCACCTCGCCCCCTGCTCCATCCTCCGCCCTTGAAGAGGAGCCAGGCACATCTGGGGCTGTGACCCAGGGTTGGTGACCACGCAGGAGGGTGCCAGGTAACGTGGGTGCCGAAAGGTGAAGGTAGATGTGGACACAGCGTCAGGGCTCACACCGTTCAGTTCATCCTCACCTACCCCAAGGTGAAGGGCCTGAAAGTCAGGAGGGTCACAACTGCCAGTAGATATTTCTACATCCTGCATGCAGCACCGACAGAAAAACAGAATCATGGTCAGGGTTGGAAGGGGTCTTAACCTAGTTTCCAACACACTGCCATGGGCAGGGATACCTTCAATTAGACTTGACTGTTTAAAGCCCCATTTAACTTGGCCTTGGATACTTCCAGGGATGGAGTGTCCAGAGCTTTTCTGGAGAGCTTGCTCCAGAGCCTCACCACCCTCCCAACAGTTTCTTCCTAATATCTTGTCTAAACCTAAGGCAATTTTCCCCTTTCTTCTGTCACCACCTGCCCTTGCAAGGAGTCCCTCTCCAGCTGTCTTATAACCCCCCTTTAGGTACTGGATGGCTGCTAGGTCTCCCTGGAGCATTCTCCAGGCTGAGCAACCCCAACTTTCTCAGGCTGTATTCATGGGAAAGGTGCTCCAGCCCTCTGAGCACCTTGGTGGCCTCCTCTGGACATGCTCCACCAAGTTCATCTCTTTTGTGTCGGAGGCCCCAGATCTGGACACAAAAGAACTCATGAAGTAATAAAGCATCACTAAATAAATAGTTTCCTGCAAGTTGAAGTTCAAGCTTACTACATACATTTCAGTCTGGATAACATTTTGCAAAGCTATTCTGCCCGCAGTTTTCAGCTGTGTCTGTGGTGAGAAGCAGCTGGCATTGCCGTATCCACTTCTACGAAACAAAACAACTGTTGTAGCCAGACCAGTATAAAAAGCCTGTGGAAGGAAAGGTGACTTAACACAATAGATTGCCTATACCAACCCTGCTTTGATTTGCAAATGAGCAGCTTAAGGGAGAAATACGTTTAAAACAGATAATTTGCTGTCACTGGTTCAGGAGGCATCCAGGACTGGAACAGCATTAATGTCATCTGGATGCACTACTTTCACTTACCACTTAATCACTTGATTAACAATTCAGGCAAAAAGCCACACACACTTCATGCAAATATCTAGCTATCCATTAGGTGTAATAAGTGAAATGAAATTACCATGAGGATATTTCTAAATCACCTAATAATTGTTGTGTTTTTACAAGCTGGTAACATTGGTTAGCTGATGAGGGGTAGACATCAATGCCTATTTTTTGCATGCAGTTAGTATGTGCCCTGGAGAAAAACTCTATTCATTCATCCTGCCATCAGTTAGAAGCAGGAATGAGCCCAAGCCTTAGCACAATCCTTTCCTTTCCTCTCTGGTTCATAGCACCAGTTATGTCTCACGCTCTGAATTTCAGCCTGAATTTCTCACATTATTCTCTTTTTACAGAAGTGCTGCTTATACAGTGTATGTATTAGAAGAGGAACAGTTTTGAATCATTTTTAAGAACATAATAAAAGTCAGTTTCAAAACGGTAAATACCACTTTTTAAAATATGCCTGTAAATCTCTGGCATTTACAGAGTGAGCCAGCTGAATCTCCATTTGGAGCCAAATGACTATACATGGATGTCAGTATAGGATTTTGTGGGCACAGCAGAAGAGAGAACATTTTGGCAAGCACGAGTGTGCTTGCCTTTGTTTGTGGTAAATACAGAAGGAACAAGCCAGATACCTCACAAAGAGCAACAGGTACTGGGCTGTGCAGTACAGGGTAGTCAGAATTCAAAATGCATTTGCCAAGTCCCTCACAAAACTGTTGAAAAGACCCAGAATATTTCCTATTTCTCAACACCCGGTATATGTAAATTAATGATAAATACAGTATTACTTTTTTAATAGCCTCGTGAATTATGGCAGTTTGACATCACAAGGGGAAAAAATTAAATAAAACAATGTGTTTAAGATGAACTTTATCAGATCTGGAAACTCAAATAGTGTGTGCTTTAAGTAATGATGCTAAAGCAACATCTAGGCCCTAAGTTTCCAGTTTTGATTTTGGGATTTCTTTCAGGATTTGAGTGCAGTTCATTATGTGTAACATTACTGCAGTATTTTTCCAGTTGTGATATTTCTCTTTGGGGATAGTTACAACAGTTTTTCCCTGTATCTTAAATTTAGAATTACATACGCTACTTTTTTTTTCTTTTTATGTAGAAATATATATGAACATACAGCCTTAAATTAATACTGCATTCATCACAAAGGGCTTTATAGATTTACACAAGGTCTAAGTTATGGCCTTAAATTAATATTGCATTAATCACAAAAGGCTTTATAGATATACACAAGGTGTAAGTTATGGCAGCTATGAGGATGGAGTTTGCTTTGTCCAATATTTGACAGTGGAACACTTCCAGGATCATGCTGCAAGATCCCAGGACAGGACACAGAAGTCAGCAGGCTGCTGTTCAGGCTGGCCCTGCTGCATGTGGCATGGAGAAATATGGAGCAGACCGTGAGTGCTCTCACCACGCTCCCTGTCAGCGCCTTGTTTGGACAGGTGAGCCAAACATTACATCAAATTAATTGTATCCTGCTCACATATGTGCTTTTGCCAGGCAATAAAAGGTGGCCAAGTTCCCTCCCCTCCACCCTTCAAATAATTCTTATTCACCTGCATATCTGTCCATGCACAGCTGGTTTTTATTTATTTTAATATGAGGCTCAGAATGCGCAGGAGCAGAGTTTTACTTTCCCAATGAAACAGAAGAGGCAAGGTACGTAATATCCCAACCATGGGCTAGGCTAGCAAGAGAGAGCAGCCAAGCTGGTTAAGACTGTGCAGTAAATCAGTCACTTGCCTTAGAGTATTCCCCTAACATTTTTCTTCTAGCTGTAGCTCTGCTCCAGCCTTTTGACCATTCGGTCATTTAAAGGGAATTTTAAAAAGTGATTTATCAATTTGCTGCTACTGCTGTGCTTGCTTACAGGAACGCCCTTTGCTGACTTCAGGAAGAGGAGAACTAGACCAAAATCTACACACTTTATTTTCCTAAGCATTTGCAGTCAGCCTTGTGCTGGCCTGCCAGCTCTGTGTGGTGAATTGCTGAACATGCCCACCCCTCCCTGAGTAACAGTTAACAGCACAGTAAAGAAACCTGCTGAGCAGAGAAGGTGTTTCCACACCATCTCAATGTGGCTGCATTAGAACATCAGAAGGCATCAGATCAGGGATAAAAGGGCTCCAAATTTTCATTGCCAGCATCACCTAAAACTCACACTTGAGGATAAATTCTTTCCAGCTCACAAACTGAGATTAAAATTGGGCATACTCATACGCTGGAATTTAAAGCACTGCTATGCTTTCTACTCTAACTTCTTTGGTATTAGAATATTCTGTTTAAGTAATACAACAAAATAACATAATTTTATAAAAGTAACAGAGTATTTCCAGACAGATTCTTAAAACATACAATGAATTTTTGTTATACATCAAGGAACAAAACAGATAGACTAAGATGTGATGAGGAAAAATGTACATGAAAGATAAAACATAACATACACAGCCACAGAAATTAATTATTTTAAAGCTTCAGAGGAAAGAAAGTGGGTTTAAAACTTTTTGGTAAAATGGGAATGTCATCTTGGTATTCACTACTTTTGGTAGCATGTTGTTACATCAATTAGTTATTTACAAGAATGGGCCAAGTTTACTTGCATTTACAACTGTCCTTCCTGAGACTTTTTTAGGAAATGAATCAGTATTATCATTTTTACTTTTTTTCTTAATAAGCTTCAGTTTCTTAATTAAATTTCATTTGGGCCTGTAGTTATGTATAGGTGTTGATGCCTTAAGTTTTAGCTTTTATGTATTTCAGATTCTGTGCTGGCCAGGGGTGCAGTTCTGAGCCTCATATTGAATGTTAGTAAGCTCCCTTCACAGAGCAGGGAGACAAAACAAATCTTTTTCCTGCTGAAGACCAAGGACAACTTTCAGGCCCAAAAGCACAAACAATGGTGGGCTGAAGGGAGGAACAAGAAGGATGGGACCTCACAACCTGAAGCTGTAATTGGACAATTTAACCCCAATATGCAAACAGACCAGAACTTAGAGAAGTGTAAGACCCCGTGACCGGTCCCATTTTGTGACCATTTTGGGTCCACCTTGGGTCTAGCTCTGGTCAGGCTCTTGTCCTGCCCAAGGTGTATCCTGGAGGCCTTTCAATAAATACCTACTTTATTCTTTAGCTCTGTCCAGTCTGTTTCAGGTCAGCCTTCCTAAGGCATCAGTGTGTTACATGAATATTCCAGCAAGCACAATACTGGCATGGAGGGCCATCAGGTCTCTTCATAGTTCATTAGAAGCAACAGAAGAAACCACATTTTTTTTTCATAAATACTAGGCAAAGAGATCTGGGTGAAATCCAGCAAATACCTTGCCCATCATTAAGTATTTGCCAGGACCTAGGCTCATGAGACGTGCCTGCCATGAAAACTGAAGGAACAGTATTTGCATGCTACCGTGGCAAACCCATTGTGCTAAACCATGCCAAAGCCCAGCAAGGACAGCTCTAGATCTTAACAGAAGCAAAGTCTTAAAAAAATACACAGAGTCTCCAATCTGCTATGCCACATCCTGTTACTTGCTCAAGCAAGGAAGAAAACAGTGTATCTTTCTGGAAAGGGACTACTAAACTAATGGGAAATCTTAGTTGAAATCAGACATGCATTGCGCTACAAAGACGTTTCAAGGCAAAAGACCTCTACATTTGTTTCCTGTGGTGAAACACACTAAAATTCAGTGAGATGTCCCTTTACCTTGGAGGCAAATAGATTGGTCTTGATTCAAACAGTGATTTACAAAATTGTTTTCCTGAGCTTTTTATAGAATCACAGAATTATTTAAGTTTGAGCAGACCTTTAAGATCAAGTCCAGCCATTAACCCAGTACTGCCAAATCCACCACTAAACCGTGTCCCTAAACACCGAGTTTATTTAGTCCTGCAATCTTTTGAACAGGGGGCAAGGAGGGTGTATGCACACACTGTGATTAGAAGAGCCTCAGTAAATTCCTGTGGAAGCATTTCTGCCCTGCTCCTGGGCCAGAAAAGTCCACAAGATGGAAGGGAAATGACATGACACTTAAAAGGAAAATCTGGGTTCAAAGATGCCAGCAGTTACCTTGACCTCTGAAGAGAAGCAGCTGTCCATCTGTCCTGTGGGGAGGAGAGACCTACCAATTAGTCCAGAGTCACTGAGCAGGGGACAATTGTGCTGGCCCCAGACTTGCTTATCCTCTTCTCTCCTCAGGGCAGCAGTGTCTTGATCAGTAAGACTCTCCCACTGCTAGAAAGCAACAAAACCAGGTGACCTGATAGTGGTAAAGTTAGTGGCATTTGAAAATTGATAACTAATTGACAATTAAGATTTTGATCACCATTTATCAACACTTTTCCTTCAAGTCTTCAAGAAGTTGTTAAAATTTGTGTGTCAAGCCCAAGGAAACCAGCTGGTAAATTCCCGTGTAAGCATGTGTGGAAGTTGTTGGTCTTCTGGGGTTTGTAATCTCTGCTGTTAAAGATGCCCCCTAACCTCAGAGTGTTGTTATTTCTGAGCTAAAAAAGGAATCTGTGCACTGCAAGATGCGGAGATTTACTTACCAGTACACGAGTTCAGATGATTAACTTCTTGTCTATAGATCTGTCCTCATTGCACATTATTGCGCTGTAGGTGTCAGTGGAGAGAAATTTCTATGGAAATGATTCGGGGACTTCAAAGAGTAAGACAGAATTTTATTCTTTCAAATAGAAAATTTCGCACAACCAGCCCATTTAGACACACTCAGTACATTCCAGCACATCACATTATACCTCGAAATGACAGTGCCATGAACTTAAAAATGAACAAATCTATTATAAATTAGTGAGCCAAGTAACAGAAAAGATTGAGCAGCAAGAAAACTGATAACCAAACCAGTGTTTAAATACATTTCTAGTACAAGCCAACCATATGAAACTGACCTGTGAACAGTGCACATAGCTTCTCTTTTTTTTTTTTTTTAACCCTCTAATCTCACAATACACAAAGACCTGCTTTAAATTACTTAGGAGTTTATGATTTTCTAAATCACTTGCACAGTTTATTTTTGAATCTAATCTTGTGAGGTACTTAATATCAGGCAGGGCAGCAGTAGCCTGACAGGTTTTTCCACCCAAGAGCAGACAGTTTTGGGTGGAGCATGTGTAACAACCACAGGGCATGCAGAAAAGTGTTTCTTTAGCAAAGGATATTTTTCATGTCCATAAAGTTCTGACAGCCCTCAACTTCTGAGGACTCTGATACTCTCACGAATGCAAATCTTTGGAGCTAAAGGGAAAGCACCCTTTGATGTTTGGTTTTATAGCTGAAACTGAAAACTGTAACTGCTGTAAACTGAAATCTCAGAGTTTATTTGTAACAGCAACACTAATGTGAATGGACTTAATTGTAAAAGTGAGGTGAAAACCCCAATCTTTGATATAACTGGAGATTCCTGCAGCATTCTCCTCCTGTGCAAAGCTCTAGGAATTTTGCTTTCAAACTTTTAAAAAATACCTTGAAATCATTATGGCTCTCACAGAAAATGATGACATTTCCTAGACTGTCTTTTTCTACAGGACTGCATGAGGCAAGACTGGGGACAGTGATAAAACCCAGAAATTTTCTCCACAAAACTGGAAATACCAGCAGATCTCAACAAAGAAAATGAAAATATTTATTGCTGCTCTGCCTCTCCTACTTTGTGTCAGTCTTAAGTAATAGAGTTAGTTTAAAAAAATCAATCACTGCAATCCATCTCAGTAAAAATGTCATTTGAAGATCAGGTATGCTTAGCCTATGAATGAGAGCGGGGGGGGGGAAGTCTGATGATTATTTTGGAACACATTTAAGGATTCTTCCATGTCTTTTCACTGTAATGAAAGACAAATTATATGTTAAAGCGCTGAATGCTGTGTTTTAAGGGTATCCCTTCAAGTTACGGTCACAGAGAACATTGTTTAGAATCTTAATTCATATATTATTGCTAATTATTCAACAAATCTATAAAGCTGTCTGCTCTACAATGCACAGCTTTGCTGTACACAGCTGTTAAAAATACACATTTTTCAATCAAAATCAGAGACAAAATCCAAACTGTAAAATATAATGTGATGCTCTTACCCTCTCTAAACAGTCTAATAAATAAATATAAATAAATATTGCAGAGCAATAGTATAAAGCTTTTACCAACAGAGGTATATTATTTAAGTGTGGCCAACAGCAAAAACTTGCTTTTACCTTTAGAAAGGGTATTTCAAATTTCTTGCAATACAGAAGAAAAAAAAACCCAAACAAAAACCAAAATCCCCTGAAGATAACTCATAAATTACTGTGATAGGATCCAGTGTGTCTGTTACTTTACCTGTACTCACTAAGAGGTTTTCCAGTTTAAAGCTTTTTTAACAGGAGTGCTTCTATCTTTGGCTGTACCATAGGCAGATGCTGCAAATTAGCACCATCCACAAAATAATGAGAACGTCAAATCTTCTCAGAGCATGAGGTAAAATGATAATTAAAAAAAAAACAAAAACAAAAAACAAACCAAACAGTCTTTCAGTTTCCCCTTGTTTTTTCCAGTTTGAAAATCTAGTGCATCACACATACAGTTGGGAATATTACCAATCTTAAATTGCAGAACTATCTCAGATTTAAGAAATTACTTAAATGAGGAGAATTTCTGCATGCTGTTTTGCCAATACCTACAAATGCATGTACCAAAAAAGATAGGAGATGGTCCCTTTAAGCCAAAAATATGCATATATTCTCAAGCAGCAAGATAAATGTAATTTAAATACTCACAATACCTTTTATCAAATGTTGATATTAAAAACTCAACATTTTTTTCAGTCTTTTTATGGGATTATTGTCAAGGAGGTCTTTAATTGCTATACCATTCATCACACCCAACAATACAATTTGTGATGTATTTTATGAAGAAATTGTAAAGTTTGTCATAGTTAAGTCTGCCCTATAAATATCAATTGGGTCTGAATTACTATTTTTAAACTATCTTTTATTTTAAAGACCTTAATCTCTGATATAGAGAAACTTTTTTGAGCATGTAACAGCTGTAAGGGTAGTCACCCCTTTGATAATCCCTTACCATTTTACAAAATGCAGGGATTTAATATTGCTTTAACTTCTTGTTGAAAAATACACAGTGCAATAAAACTGATAAATACCTGAAAAATTAACTTTTGACATTGCATTTACAGTAGTTTTAGTAAGTGCTTGTATGTAGTCATTAGTCAAATGACTCTTCCTCCACCAGAAATAAAGACTAACCCTATTTTTATGAGATGCTTTTTTTTCTGACATTTCTATAGTTGACCATGGCTTGGCTGTGCCAAAATATTAACAAAGCCACACAGAGATTCAGACAAACAGATGGAAAATAAAGCTGTCTCAGAAATGCTAAATGATGTCATCATGTTCCTCAGAAACTCTACTCTCAGCATTAAAATAAAATTCCAAGCGAATAATGGAGCTCTGATTTCCCTTTCACAGACCCTGGTGCCCATCAGATAGGCAAGTTCAGTCCAAATCTGTATCCCAGAGATCCTCTGAGCTGACAGTGAAATGACTGTCTCTGGTATAAGCAAAAGAACTGCTTTAAAGCTTTTGATAACCAAATGATATGTTTCCCAAATAAGCTGATTTTAAACTTGAATTCCTTCATTTTCCAGAAGACTGTATCTCCGTGACAGGGAATGCGGCTGAAAGGATGTTTATTTGCACGTGGCTGTTTAAATCCTGCTCAGCTGATAACCTGTAGATAATATAAGGCTTTCGAAGTGCTGGTCTTCTGCTCTTTCTTTCACTCTCTGCTCTTCTAAGGCACATACGAGCCTGTCCCTTTCTTCAACCACTCTCATCATCTCGGTAAAAATTTCATCCTCCTCGTTCAGATCCATCTCATCTTTAAGACTGTCTAAAAGGTCACAAAAAAGAGCTTAAGAACTGGATCACTGTTTGCATTTTAACTGTTGGTGCACAGCTTGAATTATCATTATAGTCAATGACAAATGTAGTCGATAGCAGTTAGTATTGTTAAAGTTATAGTTCAGGGAAATTTTCCCCTGGATTTGGGCCATTTGAAGTTGACCATTAGGATACCTAGGGTCTAGAGTAGATTTTTAAACAAAATTTAGACTAGAAGGGAAAGAGAAAGCACTACTTAATTACAGAAGCAATTAAGCTGTAGTTTAAATTTAGCTTATAAGGTAAAAATCCCAACATGAAATGTAGTACCTGTAAGAAAATGGAAAGCACTTTTCAGAAAACGTACTGAAAACTGCCATCACTTGCAATCCACATGCCTAGAACACAACAGGATATTTTGGGGTACTCAGTGCTATGGAACCACTCTTCTCCCAGCATTACTCCTTCCCATGCTCCTTTTCAAATCCCAAATGAAAGGACAAGCCCAAGCTGTAATCCCAAGTACCTCTAAGCAGTTCCAAAACACGGGTAACCAGCAATGTTGCATAAGAGCAGATAACCTCTTCTGTCTAAGTGACAGAAGAAATTACTTTGCATTGCTGTCCACCATCAGCTGGACATTGCTGCACAGAGCACAATTAGTGCAATTACACGTGCAGTGCTTCTGATCCAGGTCAGTGTAGAATTGGGCAGGTCAGCTCAGCTGTCTTCATGAGGAGTCAGATGAGAAGACCTCACATTTTGCTGGCTGAGCTGCACTCAGGGGGAGCACAGGAGCCTCAGCCACCCTGGTTTTCTTGGAGCAAAGAGGGTTGGCACGGTCTGTCCCTGTGGGTTGGAGCACACTGTCCCCTCTGACTTACCATCAATGGCCATTTTCTCTCTCAGCTTTTGTTCCAGCCTGCTTTGGTGGTCCTCCAATTCTAGCTCTTGGGCTCTGGGAGCAACAAAAAGTATGTTAAAGAAGCAGCTTTTTTCAGTGAAGACATACATGTTAATATGATCTCAATTACAAGACTCTGTGTTCTGTTTATCTGGTATTTTCTCCATGTGGACTGCCAAGGCTAAAAGGTTTGCCTGTGCCAACATCTCCAGAGCAGCTCCAGAAGTGCCACTGCCACCTTTTACATTATATATGGGATTGAACTCCCCCATACACAGCAATGCTTGAGGCATTGAACCATCTGTGCTTTGCTGGTGGCACCCACAGTGTAATTCTTAATAGGGCTGAATCCACACATGAAGGGCCTCACCAGGAGGCAAAGGATTTAACACATGAACGTGTCCAGACAACAACATTTTGTGTCCTGCAGCGCTAAAAGCAGCCCACTGTTGCCTTTTTAACTCACAGACAGTGTGAGAAGAAAGCATTGCTACCACAGCACCCCATGACAAGGGGCCAGAAAAGCTCAGCCCGCAGCACAGCTGGGGAGAAACTGGGGTGGAGCTGGAGCTTAGGGCTGGGCTGAGTGATAAGGAAATGACAAATGGCAGTGAGCAGCCTGCACGGGTGGGAGATCCAGGGCTGAATGAGGACTGCTGAGGCTCCCGTCGCCTTCCCACATTGCCCACAAATAGTGGAGAAAATAGCTTGGAGTCACCTCCACCTGTCTCCAGTGTGTTTGCAGGGAGACAAGGTGAGGCAGCTACAGCAAACATTGCTTCCATCAGCCACAGCAGTGGCATCTGAGGTGGGGTTTTTTTGCTTCTTGTGTTGGTGCATCTGCTTGTTTCATGGCTGTAGTGAATTTCTATCCTTTTTGTCCAATAAAAACAGGTTAATTTATCAGACCATTTTGTTCCCAGGAGAAGGTGCCCTGGTGTTCATTAGACCCACATTGTGTGAAGGCAGTGCATCTCTATGCCACATTGGTTCAGAGCATCATACAGAATTGAAATGTTTGAACCACATGAGAGAGAAGGATGAGGGGGCCTCAGCTTCAAATCTATGTTCAAAACTGGTTGTAGCTACTCTGGATTTTGTTCCTCAGCTGTCTCAAATGCAGCATGCAGGAAGGTGTTCAGGTGTGTTGTGATTACATTTTTTTTCCCTCTCCCCTCCCCATCTTTAATATTAATATTTGTCCTTACTTACATAATCAGGAGCTCAGCCTCATAACGCATTAATTTATTCTTCTCCATGACCAGCTCAAACCATTCATGTAGCATCTGATTTTCATCCTTTGTGCCTGAATCTGTGTGAAATAGGAGACTTCAGTGTGCTTTACCAGCTTTCTTTCCAATGCTTTTGCCAACTAAGTTCTCCTTCAATACTCCTCCTTCATGACTTCAAATGGAGATGGTTTTGCTGTATGCAACTTACCCCAGTAAAGGCTGAATACAGCAAGTATGACATTTTTGTCTATTTTTGGTTGACAGTTGTGGCTTATTGCAGCTAAAGATGCATTGGATTTTAAAACACTTTTGTCCTAAATTTTTTCCTTTCAAATAATCACATAGACTTTAATGGGCACTATTTCTGTCTCTTAGCTCTGCCTTTGGCAAGATAGTGTCTGTGTTGAAACTGGGCTTCAGAGCTGAACTGTGTTTCAGTGGATATTCCATTAACACAATCAGCCTTCAGGATGCACACACTGGCAAGTAGCAACTTAATCCCTGCTTCCAGTGGACATCAGACACAAATTTCTCTTCACTTATCAACTGGCCTCTAAATCTGCATCTGCTTTGAATGACAAGTCTATGTTACTGGGTGGTTTTATAACACTTTGGGCCAGGGCATCACTGCTAGACAGCCTTTCTCCCAAAAAGCTCACAGCTTGGCTCTGCCTTGCTGAAGAAAAGGGTGGATCTCTTTCATTGAGTAAGGACCTTTACTCTTCTAAAATACCATCTGTACAAAACTCTTTGGCTATGAAGAACCCCTGGGTGTTTTCAAATGACAAGTTGGAGCACCTGTGTATTTCATCTCCTTGCTGTCCTTTTTAACATCCTCATGACTTCACATTTTCCATTCTTTTTTTCTCAAAACAAAGCCACCCCACCTCCCTTCAATGCAGAATTACAGCGACAGTGATGGCACTGCCAACACACCTCCCACATCTGTTCTGCCTCTTCCTGCCTGCTGCCACAAAATGGTGATCACTTGTGGGAAACAAATATCTTACACTGCTCCAGGTTGAGGCTACTATCCAAGTGACACACTGGCACCTTCAGAAGCATAAAGCCACCAGCCAGCCCGTGCTCCTGCCCCAGCCCATGGTATTTGCACTCCCCACCACACTTGGAAGAAGAGATAGCCAGATTTAGGATGAAGTAAAAGGAGTACTGCCAGCAGGCAGGGAAACAAGCTCTCTCCTCCTCAGTCCTTACATCACAATGCTAGATAACCAAGAATAAAATCCCCACAAACCAGCCTGACGTTTTATTGTGGATGGAAGCTTATATGATTTCTCCTACTTTAAGAGGGACACCTTTATTTTATATGACTGAGAGCACTGAAACTTAACCCAAAAGGTCTCAGGTTAAAGCTCCAGAGACACCAATCACAAGAGTATCATTAAACCAAGCGGAGAGACAGCCTGAGTCCTGGGCAGTTCAGCAGTGTTTCTGATGCCTTTCTGTTGTCATTTTGAAATGTGCTTCGTTTTTTGGAGTTACCCTCTTCTCTCTACAGCTTCAGCTGCACCTCAGTCTAAGGTCAGAGCCAGGGTCTGACTCCACTCAAAAGCAGCAGTTTAAAGCCCATCTCCTTGGGGCAGCAGCGATGCCACCCAGTGAAGCCCTGTGGCCATCTTCCTGAGCCGAGGGGAATAGCTGTGTGTTTGGGATCACCAGCCCCTTTGCATGCCTTCCCCAGACACCATCATCCCAGGAACCCAGGGCACCTCCTGCCAGCATTGGAGGAGTTCGCTGGGCCCCACGCCAAGGACAGGAGTCCACACTGGCATGGGTGCAGTCTGCAGTTTGTAATCAGGACTTGACCCCAACTGGAAATCACCATGAAACCGGAGGACAAGACCGTGGGAGAAGGCAGAGCAATCTCTCTTCAATTCCTGCCTGATTCCATTACAACTTGGCAGTCATGGATGTGTTCCTGTGGGATCTTCCAGGTCAACAAGCAGTGATAAAAAGTGTCTTCTCAGAGTGACTGCAGGAGCGGTCCTTGCTGGAACATCCCAGTTTCTCAATTCAGGGATATGCAGCATTAGTATTCAGAGTCTTAAGTCTCTGTATGCCACCATAAGAAATGGTGCCATCATCAAAATTTGATCGATTTTACTGTCAGGTAAAACACTGCAGTTGCTGTTATGCAGAAGTGCAGCACAGACACAGAAGGTTACTGTTCCATTTTTGTTGTTTCCTGGTTTAGGCATAAACATTCCTTCTTTTAACTTTTCCTCTTTACACTTTAAAAGCTCTGTATCTCTAATAAAAGACTGTGTATTGTAGGTTGATGGAGGTAAGCAAAGATAATTCTCTCTGCAAAAAAACATTCATTTTCACACAATCCTCCGTGCAAGATGAAATAAAAGTAGTTCTTGTTTTGCCTCCTCCTCCATCCCACAGAATGCCCCCTAAGTGATCCCTGGGACATTTTTCCCCTGAGCTTTTCAAATGTTTGTTATTACCAATGTTAATATTTATTTGAGCCTGATGGAGTGCTTGATGCCTTCCAAGAGCAGAACAAACCAAAGAAGCATTTTGGATAATGCAGATTTTGACAGATCTTTTTTATAGGTCAGAGAGAAAACAGTTCAGGAGCTTGTTTTGTGAGCCATGTTAGCTTTTCCCTACAGCATTGCTAAAGCAAACCTTTCCTCCTGGTTTACCCAAAGCTCTGCTGACTGAGATCCATTTGAAAGTCAGACATCCTTCTAATTACATCACAGGTATTTCTATTTTCATCACTTTTGAGGGAATTGTATAGGCTGTGGAGGAGTATTTACTGAACACTCCTCTCAAAACCTGAACCCCTTGTTCTTCAGATTGATGCTCCGCTGTTCCTCCTTTCAGCCATCACACAGTAAAGGGATCCTGGCCAGTTTGCACCTTTTTAGGTACAGTTAAAACTCTATTCCTTATTTCTACAGGCTTGCACCTGATTTCTTTTGACTCTGTTGAAAATTCTGAGACACCTCAGATATGTTTTTTGTGAAATCAAAACTGGCTACAACATATGCAGATATTTGTTCACCTTCCAAACCATGCAGACATTTCTTAAGGTTCTCTCAATGTAGGTTCTCTTCTTTACCATCATTGTTCATGACTTGTTTAGTCAACTGAGCCCTTATGCTAATTTCAGTGGAAAACGTGTTTTGAGATTTTTATTTCTGTATTTCCTTGTAGGCAGAAGCTCTCCATAAGCCTTCACAAATGTCAGTGGAAAACAAAGCAACGGTACATCAGTGATTTATTATTTGGTATTTTGAAGCAGAATAAAGGAAATAATGAAAGCAGGAAAAATTATTCATAGGATTGATATTATTTCTTCTCATCTTTTTCAGATTTTTTTTAGGGAGTCGTTTTTAGGGGTTTTTTTCCTAATGTATGAATTGTTGTCACTACAATTAGAAGATCATCAAAACCTCATTTTGCTCATCAGTCTTCATGGCAGTTGTTTCGCACCCACGCATGTTCCCTTCTAATTCAGTTGAGGAGCTAATGAATACCTCCCCCTAACAAAGAGGCCATTCATCCCAGGCTTACAGAATTATTAGAGGAGAGTTGCGTAAATGTCACTGAAGACTGGTGTTTGCAGGCCTGCCTCTAAATTTGGTTATTCACAACCTTTGCAGCTCAATATTATTGCTGAACTGTGATCGTTTTCTAATTACCTTAATAATACCTATTAAATCACTTGAATTGCATAAGCGCAGACCTGCTTAAATACAACTTAACCTAATAAACATTGGTCATTCATTAAACAATAATGCTCATTATTTTTAGGAAGCTTGAACAGCATATTAAACTCACCAATTCCTGCATCATTACACATATGTTATTACGAGCAACAAAGCACTCACATTTTGTCTGGGGAACTCATGGCTTCGTGCTTTTGCACCAGAAGAGTTACTGAGAGACAGTAACATCCTACATTTCAGTATCTGCCCTATTTGTAACTGGCCACCTACACACAAACAATCAACAGGGAGAAAAAACCAGTACTTTCACCTTAATGAGGGCAATCCAATTACCAGGGATGGTAAGAGAATGAGAAGCATCGATCTCTTGGCAGACAGCCTTCTTTAGGAAATGTGGTTGTCAAAACAGCAACAACAAGAAGCGGCTCTAGGCCATTTATCCTGTGTCTATCCCGAGAGCTAGAAGCTTCTTGTCCCTCTATATTTTTGAGGTTTCCAGAAAACAACCACCTTTATACAAATAAGAAGAAAAAAGCTAACTCTCCAAATTCTCACAGCCTTTTTAGCAAGACTTTGTCACGGGTGCTAAGGGGGGGTGCCGCTTGATAAAGGGTTATGATTTAATTTAAGAAAAAGAGATTACAAATCTTTAAATAAAATTTGGAATAGACTGACATGATCAGTTCTAGAAAATCAGTTAATAAATATGAAAAGCTGGGCAAATGCTGTCTTGCTGAACTGATTAGTGCAGTGTCAGAATAGAGGTGAGAGCTGCTATGAAATATGGCATTAAAAAGGCTAGCATGGAGGGGTTGGACTGAATTGCCTGGTTAAGACAACAACAAGATCAGGTGCCAAAACATATCTGAATTTTCTGTGTTGTGCAACTGCCTGTCAGAAAAACAGAAGGCTCAGTTTTCTGAAGTGGAGGTAAATAAAGACACATTTGCATTCAAGTTGTCAGTCCCTTCAGCACAGATCCACAGCCCCCTCTGAAGTCCCTTAGGGGCACAGTTCACACTCCCACCCCCATTCTGAATCTGGCAGGAGCCCCTGGGTGTCCTGTCCCTCTGCTTCACCCCATGTGTGCTGGGGAGCAGTGCCAAGGCTGGCCAGGGGCAGGATCCCACAACCCTGGTTTCTTGGGAGTGTTGGCTCAGGTGAGGGGAAACCTTGCCTCTGGCTTGGGCCAGGGTGACACCCCTGTCACCTTCTGCCCACTGGGGGAAAAGCTGTGCTGTTGGGGCTGGTGTGTGTGCCTGCAGGCTGCTGTTGCTATAGCATGGCCACTAGCTCTAATCATATTAATGGCATTTCACACTCCAGGAAAGTCATTAAGGACTCCGTTACTAGGCACGGGCTACTGCTGGCTTGGCAACTGAGATACAGCTCCTGGAAACTTCACTGGTTCCCTCCACAAGATGAAATTAAGCTCAGGATGGGACTTAAATTAAAAAAAAAAAGAAAAAGAGGGGGGTGGGGTGGTGTTGGGGGAAATGTAAATTCAGGTTCAATAACATTGTCAATAATTCCAAATCTGTGATAACCAACAGAAAATTTAAAGCATTCAATGTAAAGGTGCTTGAGCTAACAGAGAGTTTGAGAAAAAGGTTTATCAATCATTTTTGTCCTGCCAGTTAATGTTCTTTTTCAGATTTTGCCCCAAACTATTTCCATGACAACCATTAAAACCCTCTGCTTTGGAACAGGTTAAAAGCCCCACCACTAAAGAAGGGAACTCTGCTTTGTGTACCTGCTTCTCCTCTAAGTTTTCTTTCCAGTTCGACACCAAATTTCTCCAGAGCTCTTTGTCTTTCCTCCAGTTCTTCTAGCTGACGCTGGACTGCCTGCAAAAATGTAATGATAGAAAAGCTACAGACACAGCTTCAAAACTCAGAGACAAAAGATGGTCTCAGTGCTTAGAGAAACAGCTTGGAAAGGTCTCGGAGGAGTCGTGGCTCTTGCCGGCTCATTGAGTGTATCAGGCACCTAAGCAATTTAAATATACCACTAGGTGTCCATCACAATTTTACGTGAGTATCACAGGCACCAAAAGAACCTCAGGTTTTTTCTGAGTTTTAGCTCTCCCATAGTAAAAAAGAGATCATAACGTTTCTGTGTTTCACAAGGTGTAAAAAAGTCACCGCTTTCATATTCAGAGACATATATGCTGAAATACTACATTAGTAAAGCTCAGCTAAATAGGGAAGGTTTACAGCTGGAAAGCTCAGAGAGCTATTTTATTGTCCATGGGATTTTGTTTGGTTTGCTTTCATATTTCACCAGCTTTAGACCCAGAAAGAAAAGGCTCTAATAGCTAGGATGTGACAATTCAGTGGCACTTCAGGAAGGACTTCTACATCCATTGTCCATTCCCTTTGAAATAAGATTTTTAGAGGTGTGGTGGGGGTAAAAAGCATGAAACACCTTAAAGGGTTGAAATGTCAAAGACAGGTGCTCAGCAGTTCCCATTTCAGGCTGTGTTAGGGCATTCCAAGCCAAGCCCTCAGCAACAGCCTAACAAATATAAAAGATCATTCTAAAAGTTTATACTTCATTGCCTCCACAAAGCATTAAAACAAGAGTAGTCATGTATGTATCTAATGTTACCCAAGATAATTTACGATTTTCAGATAAAAACTAAAACATAGCTTATTTCCCTTTGTATTAAATAGGATACATCTGAGATCAAATTGTGCAGAAGTGCATTTACAAATCTTAAACTCTAATTGGAAATAATAATACACCAGTAGAGTCGAGAGCTTTCCTAGCGTTTTCTGAAGAGCAGGGACTATATAAAATGAAGTGACTTTCTTTTCATTAGGAAAAAAGTTATTCACTTTCGTTGTTGTGGCAGGGAGAGAACAAAAGCCATCCCCGTATTTTTGTATTCCCCTGTAATGCAGAGGTAATGACCAAGTTTCTTACATTCTAGAGGGTTGATGTTATTTCCCCTTTCTATCTCTTTCCCTCTTCCCTTCTCTTATTGCCAGCCACTATTCCCATTTACAAAATTACGATGGTAATTATGATGATCTCCAGGGACTGACATGGATTTGTCCCCCAGAGAGACGAAGGACCCTGTGACATGCACCTTCCTGCTGCTGCTGGTTGGGGGGATTTCAGCACAGAGGGCAGTGAGCCACACTGAGGAGTGAGGGGAGGTGCAGAGCCCATTTTGGGTACCCCCACACGCATGAGTCACTCTTGGGAGACAAAGGGGACATCTTTGAGCTACATTCTCACCTGTGCTTTGTGAAGCCTCTTCAGCTCCTCTTGTTTTATCAACTGCTTTGTCTCCTTCTCCAGCTTTCTTCTCTTTCTGATAGCCCTTTTTGCCTAGAAAAGACACAGAGGGGAAGAAAAAGGCAATCAAAGCATAAATATGCCATTGCAGCTTTCCTCAAAGCTCTCCCAGCATGACGGAGCTCCCCCCAGTTAAGGTTGAGACTGACCCCTGGGGACAGTCTGACCCCATCCCCTGCCCTGAGCAGGGGGAGCTACTGCAGGCTGCTCAGGGCAAAAGGGAAACACCCATGTAGGAACATTTACATGCATTTGCTATGCATGTAAACGTTCCTACATCATAATAAATCATTACAAGCTCCTAAGTGAGTGTCAATAAAACGCTTCCAAATCACAAAGCTGACTGTGAACAACACCCCACTACAGATGGCAGTACACAGGTTGGGAAAGCACTAGTTTAAGGAAATCCAACCCATTTCCATGGCTATAGCTAGAAAGTGGTAAATTCACATCATGGTACACTACCTGAAGCCCATGTGAAACCTTTCCTAATGCTATTTCTCTGCAGCATTACAGAGATTTTTGCTTTTCCCCAAGGCACTTGGTGCTGTCAGGAGATCAGGACAGCACATGCTGCTGGGCTGGGCAGGGAATCACCTGCCATTGTTCCATCTTGCCTTTGACCCAAGGTGTCCTGAAGTGCTTCAAGGCTGTGGTGTTTCCATTCATGAGGAGGCAGGATACATGAGCACCATAGACCGGACAATTAAAAAAATTAACCAGCCACGAAGTCACTAAAATTTTTCCCACCAAGTTTTGCCGGATACAAATGGTGGGACTGGCAAAACAGCAGCTAGAACTGCCATGAAAAGGGATGGCAGGAGGCAGCTGAAAGAAGCACACCGAGTGGGGAATGTACATCAAAACTGCTGGTACTCATGTGCAACAGCTGATCCTTCTTCCCATTTCTGGCAGCTTCCCTGGAGCTCTGCCTTCTCCCTGCTTGGTCCTGCCCTCCCTGTGACTGCCTGAATTGCTGGGGGTTGCTTCTATCCAGTTTGCTCCCATGTCTCCCTTCTTTTCTCTACTTTATTTAAACCTTTTTTAATTCACCATAGATTGTCTTTCTTGTGACAGGAAAGATGAATGAAGAATCCTGCCATCTCAGCACATCCCAACACAGAGCCACCAGGGACAAGTGCTGCCACACATTGCTGTGCTTCGGTTCCTCTATTTCCATTCAAAGTCCCACTTAGCTTTCATATTTTTCAGTGCTTTGTTTTCCTTCCTCTTCCCCCATCCCCAAAGGCAGCAAATCAAAAGGCCACCTCATACTATTAATTACATTTACTGATAATCTGCACAGGAAAGAGATAAACACATTTCTGAGGAGCTATTCAGACAATAAAAGCTGTGTTTCCTCCCATCAGAGGTGGATATGAAGGGTTCAGGATGCTGTAGCCCCTGGAATTTTGGGGTACAGGGCCTGGGTATGACTTTATCCTAATCAGCAGAAGTGTGTGAGCCACAGAGTGTTTTCCAGGCAACCTGCCTGCAGCACTTCTCAAATCAATCTGTATTCGCCCAAAGGAAATCTGCATCTGCTTGGTTTATTTTTTTCAATAGTTTCCTTGTTGGGCCACATATTAAGCTCGCTTAAGAATCAGCTTCAAAGCGGTTTCAGTGAAACATGTCTGTTTGTCAAATTAGGACCTCCTCTGTCAGCACTGGTATAACCTGGGGGAATTGAAGATCCAAAGAGGTAAAAGAAATGATGTTCATCTGTCTTAATGCATTTTCTCTCCTTGACATGTAAACTCCAATGTTCCGATCCCCACTTTGAGGAATTGCTGCGTGTATTATATCAAAATCATATGATGAATTTTACATACAGCCCAGCTAAGAAAATACCTTTCTGTTTCCAACTCAAGATTACCTTGGGCGTTAATAAAGGCTTGGATTCAAATTCCTCTTCAGAAGATGAAGTAGAATACTCAGTAGCTTGTCTTCTGACAGGTAAGTGTTCATATCCTAAAACACAAAACCAAAATGGTCAGTGAAGCAAAAGATACTGTTCTTTAACTTAAACAGACACTTTGCACCTGCCCTGAGTTCTAATCAGCAGCACCTAGAGCAATTTGGAAATTCAGCTGACAGCACTAATTAAATTTTTGATCCCTGTCAAAAACTGTCTGGCCATATATTTTATTTTATTTTTTCCTAGGTACTACAACCAAATAAATTAATTCCTTGGGCACCCTGCATGTAGCATGCTGTTCTGAATGCACTCAACATTCATTAAAATGTATATCTGAAGTTAGCCATATTACCCAAACGATTGTATAGCTCACTATAGAGTGTAATTGAATGCACAAAGTCTGAGCCAGCTCTTAAACAAATTACCCTTATGTGGCTTGTAGCATCTGGCACCCATTTTTACTACATGACATCTGCTCAGTGTAAAATAGTTGGCGTCAGAATGTCTGGTCATATAAAAAAATCACAAATGTAATCAGAAGCAAATGGACTAAGAGAACGGGGCTTTATCACACAGCTTCATGCAACATAAATATTTCATTAATTATGTCTAAACAAACGTCACTTATTTTTCTGCTTTAGGAATATTATCACATCATTGGGCAGTTGATTAAAATGCCATAAGAAGTCAGGAAAATCCATACATCACAACAATACACTCCATAAGGAAAACTCAAAGTCTGCCTTTGGAAGAAGCATGCTTTCAGAATTATAAATTAAATTATATTTAATTGCAGCAATTTTATCATGCCTGTTTTTCCAGCATCTTGTTTCAAGTGGGTGTAAATATTTGAATTTCTTCTTAATTTGTGTAATGCATAGCTTCATTCTCTTCATTTCAGAAAATAAAGCTGCTTTTGGAACATCTGTCCCTATGCTTCAACCTGCTACAGGGTTAATGGTTAACAGCTGGGCATCTTGGAAATGTACATTATTTAAAGCTAACAGTGTAAGTTTTCCTTTGTATCTACAAGGCAACAGTTGGCTTTCTAGGTGTATTCTGATTAAAATCATCTCCCCTTCTCCCAGTGTAGATGTTTCTTCTTTGCCTCGCTCTGGATCCCAGGGCTCAAGCAGGAGTTTTGCCTCCAGCCCTAATTTAAACTCAGGATCTGTGAAAAGTGTTCATCTCAGACAGTAAAGCAATAAAAGCAAATCCAAGTAATTTGAGGCAGAGATTCTGATTTTTTTTTTTAGCAATCTCCGTTTTAGAAGTGTGTAGTCCTTGTGTTCAGTGAAGCTGCAAGATGAGAGGGCTCAGTGGAGCAGACTTGGGTCCTGCAACCCTTTTTGGGGTGCAGGTTCTTGGGCAGGGAGGTGCAGCAGCTCTCCAGGTGGGTCTCCAGCCACACAGGTGTGAGCTCCAGACATGCCCAGCTGCCTGCCCACACCTCCCTGCCCCGCAGTGCCTGGAGAAGCCACATAGCTCCTGCCTGGAGCCTGTCAGGGGCTGGTGGCTCTGAGTGCTGGAGTCACAGCGATGCCACACTGACCCTGCTCTGCACATCCAGCTGCACTCCACCAGGGACAGCCCTTCCCAGCTGTGGGGAGCACCAGCCACTGCTTCTTTTAACAAGGAAACTCCCCCACCTTGCTTTTCCCTGTGCGGCCAGAAGTTTGCAGTAACTACTCCACAGTCACGCCACGGGAGAAATCAAATTCCACAATATGCAAAGGGCAGACGTTGCAGCCTGGCAGGGCTGGAAACACAAGCAATTACATGCTCCCTTTCTTCTCTCAGCTGTGCTGGGAATAAGCTAACCCTGCCCTCCCCTTTGGGTGATATCAATAATTTAGGAAGCATTACAAGGCCTGGAGAAGAAGCAGCCTGCTCCAACACAGTAAGACAAACACACAACAAAAAAACCCCAAACCAAAACCCAAAAAGCCCCTCAAACCAAACAGGGTGGGATGAGCAGAACTTGGCCAGCAGCTGTGAGAATTTGGACAAAGCAAACACAAAAATGTTCAAACTTAGGGACTTTTACTGAGTCATTAAAATCTGAAATTTAGAACTGCAATACTGAAGTTAGATGACAATAATTTGCCTATAAATATGCCATGCCTTAAAGCTCGATCTGCTACAGAACTGATCTCAAAAACGTAGGTTCTTTTCCAAATATTAACTCAAGTCTTCTCGATTTGGACTTTCACTTTCCAGGCATCTCATTGTTTCAGACTGGGAGTTATTTATTATGCATTTCTTTTTTCCTGAGCACTCTAGCATCTCTCTAATTTCCAAATTAGCTTATGTTATACCTGAGCTTTCCCTCCCCATGGAACAAGACCTCAGATGAAAGTGTAATGCTTTTGAGAACCTCTCCCTTAACATGAACATTCAAGGTACTCCTTTTCCCAGGAAACCTGAGGTCCTCTGGAAAATGAGGGAGCTGTCATGTGAAGAGGCTCAGAAGGTGATCCCTTGTGTTAGATATGGGAGCACTACTAGTTGTCCTGGAGATTTATGGGGAAAACCCACCACTGGTGTCAATCTGCCTGTCACAGCTCATTTCCCTTTCTTTCGTGGGGTGTTTTTGTGTCATGGCAGTGACTGCAGCCTAAATACACAGAATGTCTTGGAGCAGGAACTGTTTTGATAACAATGATGTATTAATCTGTTGGCTTTCTCCTTGACTGTCCAAAATTGCATATTTTTGTAAAACTCATGGGAGTTAATCCCGACCACTTAAGAACTTCAGTGTTTTGCAAAAGAGAGAGATAAAGTTACACATATTTCCTGGGGCACTGGTGTCCAAAACCAGATGGAAGCTGGTAGGAAATGGAAAGAATGGCCAGTAGAAATCCAGTAGAATGACCAGTAGAAAGAGAGGACTTGGCTATTTGGTTTCAAATCTCTGCTTCTCCACAGATTTCTCATGTGGTCTTACACAAGTAATTAGTCTTCTAGTGCCTCAGTTCCCCTTCTAAAATACAAAATCAGTGCAAGAGCAGTGTCCTCACTGAGCAGAACGCTCGGAACACACAGACTTTCTGGGGCACAACCGTGCAGTATTGGGAACCTGAAACATTTGCAAGCAATCCCTTCCCACTCTGAGCGTGAACAAAATCAGCAAAGTGAGTTCACAGCACGTTAAATTTTCTAACCAGCTGAATTGGTTTTCCTGCCCTAAGTATCAGTAATTAACATGGCACTTTGGCATTTTTTTGAAATTCAAAAGGGCAAGCAGGCTTAGGAGAGAACTGTTAGTCATCTGATTTTATCCATCAGTTTTTTGGGGGGAGTTTTACTGCAGGTAGGAACACAAAGGAAGCATCAGAGGACAAAAGCCTTAAAGATATTTGTGCAGCAAATCAAAAATCTGGAATAGCACTTAGAAAGTCCAGCATGTTATTTGTGGACAGTTGCATATTCTACAGGCAAACTTTGGATTTTTTTTTTTTTAAACTGGTCTCTCACTGAAAAGTTTGCATGAGCCCCCATTAATTCAGTGAGCTTTGTCTAGGTCTCACACAAGTTGTCTGTGCAGCTGGATTTCTGCACAACCCCAAACTTCCAAGTGGCTAGAGGACCAGAAACAGAGGGGAAGTGTTAAGCAGAAAGCCTTAAAATCAGGCTGGACGTCAGAAACTGGAATGACCCATATGGAAGGTGCCACTGCAGGTGTAGGTTTCAACCACAGGCAATCTGATGCAAAGATTCTTCATTTTTGTGAAGATTGCTTCTTCATGCTGAGCTTCAGCTGGGGGCTGAACACATGGCAGGAAGGGACAGGAGGAAAGAACAAATTCCTAAGTATTTGGTTACTCCCCAGGGTATTTCTCTGCCATGAGCTGGCCAGGGCTCATCTCAAGCCCATGAGCTCTTATCACCCAGCTCATTCTCTGGATCCACACGCCACTGAGGGAGAAAACACCAGTGCAATGCAATACCAACCATACCTGCACAGAGAAAGTTTGACTCCACACAGGACAGGAAAACCCTACTGCAAAGAGCCAAGAGGAGTATTAGGGGTAGTCCCATTAAATCGGCTTCTGCAAGGTGCTGGGAGTTTTGTTTGTTTGTTTTGGAGGGTGTGGTGGTTTTTTGTTTGTTCGTTTTTGTGGGTTTTTTAATGAAAGAAATTTTTTGAAATTTGTGGTAAATTTCAAGAGAGGAAAATAATAACAAAAAGTGTGGGGTAAAGCTTGTCATCACTTCATGACTAAGGTTTGCTAAGCCTGGGCCTCTGATAAGCGCCTGTATGAGACAGAAATGCCATTTCTGAAGGCCAAGCAGGACTCAGCTCTTTACTAATTTTACTATATATAGATTCACTCAGATATGAATGTTTTAAAAACTTTATAGAGCTACAATGTTGAAACATTGAAGATAACAGATTACTGGAAAAATAGCTAGATTAGAGCTTCATTTTCTTTTTTTTCTAAACAAACTTCGCATTGCCTGTATTCAATAACTGTAATAATTTAATTTCTCTTAATTGTAATAAAATAATTTCTCCTTTGACTTGGACAGCAGAGGAATGCCACATGTTACACTAGCATGTTTTTTCAATATATTTTCAGCATAAATAAAGTATAGCATTATTCAAACCTTGCAAGAACTTTTCCCATTTCAGTATGAACACGATGTACCAATTATTGTAATGCATTTAGTTAAGAGCAAGTCAGGTTGGCTTAGTTGATGGGCAGTGATGTGGTGCAGATCCTGAAAAGGCCTCCCATTTAAGAACACAGTGAGAAGTGTGAACTAGCAATTCTCTGTGGCTTCAGTGCACTCCTCAGCATTCTCTGGCTCAATGGGAATCCCTGGTTTTCTGAGTTGTTGGATAAATGATGCTCCAAGGATCAAAAATTCACAAACGAGAGCAGGAGTTATTCTATCAGTTTTAATGGGTTCCAGATCAAGTGGCTTAGGTACTGTATCTTCCTCACAAATGTGTGGCAGTTCTGAAGCAGAAGGGATGCAAAAGGATCTGGCAGCTCACTGGGAACATTTCAGTGACTTGCACAGCAGCTATTTTGCAGTTACAATTTGGGTTGCAATTTCATAAAGCAAGAGACTTACAGGTGTGTCGACAAAATTCAGTAAGTTATTTAGATAAATAACTGAGACTTTCTGCAGTGGAAAGATGGATCACAGTGAAAGGTGGGTGCACTCTCCTGCCTCATATTTCACACCTGAATTTGAGCTGCACTTAATTCTATCTGAGCCTATGCTCAGATTGCTCTTGGTCTGGCATCAATATTTCTTGGACTTGTCTGCAGTTTTAATACCAACCTTGGTCTTGCAAGCAAACAAGAAAATTGATGCCTTTTAATGATTGCCCAGATGGACTCCCAGATAGATCAGAGGAGGTCAATAAGGTGCTCTCTCCTCTCAAATTAAAGAACAAGGGGATATTAATGACACTGCAAAGCTCCTAAGAGTATGTCCACAGTGCAATCACTCTGACAGCAGAGCTGAGGAGACACCTGCTAAGGAATCACAAACACAGAGCAAAGCTTCTTGCTGCCGCAACCATATTGCTTCAGTCTCTGGTTCCTTGTGGGAGGAAAAACAAATGTACTCTGCACCGCAAAAACTGGAGTTGTGGTGTTTGTCCTTCTGCTTGCCTGCTCTTGTACCCCTTCCACAACTCACTGTCACTGCAGAAGCTGCCCTGCCAAGCATCCCACTCTGCTTTGCCACCCCTTCCACCTCTTGAGGACAATTCCCTCACCCAATCACATCGCAACAGCAGCAAGCAGCAAACCAAACTTGGGTCCAGTGAGCTGGTTCTGCTTGCAAATTCACTCCTCCTCAACTTCTAAACTTTAGCCACAAAATGTATTTATTAAATCTCCTTATCTAGAAAATGACTAGAAATTAAATATACCACACCATAGATGTGTGCCTGCGTGGTCACACACAGGTCTTTTAAAGGTTAAGTGCTATTACACAATAACAATAGTAGTAGTAATAATAATAACAACAGTAATAATAATAACAACAAAGTAATTCCACTCGGGTCCTCACCTGTGAAAGGATAGCACAACCTTTCTGGAGAATGGTCCTTAATGTTAGGCAGAGGTGACACCAAGGAATTCCATTTCCTTTCACAAGCTTTGCTTCTCAGTCTACTGAAGGGTGACCCTTTTTGTGCAGAGTCATCCAGACTGTCCTTGAAGGAGCTCTTGGGCTCTGAAGATGAAAGAAGAGTGGACTTTTTCTTACGGATACATATTTCATCCAAGGGAGCTCCTAAAGGACTGTCTTTAAAGGTAAACTTTTCTAGGAGTCCTGGGACTTCCTCCATCCTAGTGCAAGCTGGTTCCTGAGGTATATGGGTTGTCTTGGAAGGCCTGTACGGTGTGAAGGACACCTCTTCCCTGTAGTCCTTTAGAGATGTCCCTTCAGAGCCCACAGAAGAATGAGATGGATTTGAGTAAGGGCTCTCATCTCCCATGTGTTTTTCTGCCCACTCCCTTACTTTAGGACTCTGTGACTGAGTATTATTGTTGTTCCTGTTCCTCTGGCTTAGGGAATACCCAGGAGTGCTGGGGAAGCTGAAGAAGGCTTGTTCTGAGGAGGCTTTGACTTTGCAGTCCGAGTCCTGCTTTATTCCTTCCGGAGCTGAGGTTAGAGGCTCCCAAATGGACCTTTTGATAGCATTGGCTATGAGCCTCAGTGGAGATTTTGGCTGGCTGGCTGCAAGCTCCCTGGAAACCACATCTGCAATCCTCAGAGCATCCTTTGTGTCCACTGATGAAGCTGGTGGAGCATCAGCTGCAAGTATGAGAGGCCCAGGACAACCAGAGCGTTTGAACACTTCTTTTCTCCAGCCAGCATCCTTTTTCTCCAGGGCTCCATTGTTTCCAGGCCCTGGGCTGCTCCCACCTGAGTCTGTCCTGTTTGAGCCATGCAAGGGCTGCTGTTGAGTACGGAGCCCCAGCCTCTGTTTTGCCTCCTTTAATCCTTGCTCAAGCTTTTCTCCTGGGTGCCTGGTATTTTTCCCATCTTTCTCTTTCAAATCCAGAGATGACAGTGCTTTTGTCTTCCTGTTAAGGTGCTCTGGTTCAGAGGTGTATTTCCATGTTTTTTCCTTCCAGTCCCAAGCTGAGTGTGTCCCAGTGTCACTGTCTGTGTCTTCAGGCTCATAAAAATCAGCAGCCAGTGTCCCATTCCCAAGAGGTGTCAGTGGAGGACCTGTGGTGCTGCTCTGAAAAGGAGAGTGGAGAACATAGCAATGTGTGTCTTCAGGCACCTCTCTGGCTTTTCCTTTTCTTTGAAATACTGGGCTGCAGGGTTTGAAATGTCCTCTTGGAGTTTCTGGTAGCTTCTTGTAAGAAGTCAACTGTGAAGTGCATTAAAAAATTATTTTTGGGATATAAAAATACTGCTTTGTTTGGCTTCTATTTCATAAAATATTTTAATCCATTTTAATCTTAACATAATAGTACTTAACATAATATTTAATTTATACACAAATACACATGTAGATGATAATGTGAGAAAAGCTTTTCTCCCTAGAGGGCTAATATTTCTCTAGGAGTAGAGATCTAATACTGCTGGAAATTTTAATAGTCTAAAAATAATGTTATTCATGCTAAGAATCTGTCTTTATGAATTACATTAATATTTCCTTTAGAAAGAAACAGTCCTATTTCCAGGAAAATGGACAAGAGCAGATCTGCTCTGTTCTCCTGTGTGTATTCTAGTTGCACCACCTTAGAGTTTTGAGCAAGAAAAAGAGACCATTATCCATCCTCTCCAAATGTTCTTCTATTATTGCATGTTTATGTAGTGCAGGTAGGAATGGAAGAAGTGACCCAGAAAAGATAATAAATGTAAGATGGTAGTTTTAAACAATTCAATTAGTTCCCTCTTGTGATCATTTTTCCTTTGGTAAAGGTTTAAATTCATTACTCCAGCCACCAAAATCTTCTGCTGAAGATAGTAACAGGGATAAATACCCACTTTATGTAGCCAGCAGAACAAAACTAGAGTTCTTCCTTCCCTCTTACAAGGAAGGCATTTTATCATCAGTACTATGTGATAACGGATGGCATGAAGATTGAATTCCTGCTTCCACTTGTGTGCCAGATACCCAAATTCACATGGGCAAAGGCATTTATCTGTCTAACTTTTTATTTCCCAGAAGCATCAGAAGTAAGGCAATAATGATTCCACTTTGTTTCATGTTTCTGTTTGTTGATTAAAATTGTTACTGGCCAGGATCTCGGATTGAAAAAAAAAAAAGTAAAAACCACAATAAACAAATGGACACTCTCTTAATCCTCGCTTTTTAGAGTAAGAAAAAGGCCACTAAGCAGTGCTGGTAGAGCAGGAGCTGAATGAAGTGACCTCTCCTCATGGCCAGGCAATGTTGTGCAGCTCTGCTCCCCTGGGACATTCCCTTCCTGGCCCCATTGTCCTGCACCGGATTTCAGCCACCACCGTGGATGTGGAAGAGTTGACTTTTCCCTAGCACAGGCCCTGAGGTCAAGCAATTTTAGTCATGTTTAACCCAAGGGCGAGGACAACTGTCCAGGGCATGGAGGATGTGGGCTGGTCCCTGCTCCACCTGGCGCCAGGAATCCAGGGACGTGCTGCCCTTTGCCTTTGGGATGGTCAGCCATGACTCCTCCTGCAGTGCTGCACTCATGGCAGGCCCACCCCTCCTCATTCTTAAAAAACCTAGAAAAAAAACCAACCCAGAAAATAACATGGAAATCTGAAGTCCTGAAGGACACAGAAGACGCTCCTGAGCAGTGGGAGATGTGAAGCCCTTTTCCAGCCTAAACTATTCTGTGATTTTATGACTGATGTAACAGATGAGTGGCTAACTCCTTATGTGATTGAGGCCTGAGTCTCACAGCTGCTTGATTTGGGAATGATTACATCAAATCCAAGCCTCTTCCCTATGTACAGCACATGTCTGACTCCAACCTCAGTGGTTACTGTGAAGACCAAAACTATGTAAAAGGAGCAGGGGCAACCTGCTGAGAGCAGACATGCCCCAAGAGTACTCACAGACATCCTGCTCTGCACAGCTCTCCTTCATACCTGTGTTTGGGAGTGCTCCTCTGCAGCACCACTCTGGAAGCTGGCTGAGCTGTCCTTCCCATGTAGCCCCGGTTTCTTGCTCGACAGCAGAGGAAAGCCTGCAAAAGACACAACTTTTACCTTCCCATTGGTATTGACTTTGTCCTAAGTGAAGTCTGCAATTAAAGAAGAAGAGTAGAGGATTGAACAGCCTCTTGGATAGAGTTAAACTTGGAGAACTGACCTACAACATTGAAGTTCATGGCCTTGCTCACATATGTGTCTGTGTGCTGTGCCAAACACATGTTGATATTTTCAGCGGCGGACCTGAACTGCTTCCTCTTCTTGGCTGGATGTAGTGAAGCAGCTTTTGAGTTCCAGGAAACTTGCTGGAAAACCAGTCCTCTTTAGAGGGCCTTCAGGCCTCAGAAGCAGAGGCAGTCAAAACAACCTGTGACTTTTGAACTTTGGGTAGTTCCAAGAAATGAAGAAAATGCATGACTTCTGAGAGGGCTGTCCATCAGAACAGGGAAAAAATGGGAAATGCATCCACCTACAGCCATTAAGGACAGAATAAGGTCTCCCAAGCCAGGACAACAGGCAGCACGAAGGGGGCTCTCCTAGGATCAGGCAAGGTAATTAATTGCTTAAGGAGGCAACTTACACCTGAAGGGAGGCAGGAGAACTTTCCACTGTTTGTGCCTGTGGGAATTTTACATAATAAATAGTCTTTGGACAAATGAAAGTATCCCTGATCCAAGGTATTATCATGTCCAGCTATAACACGACAAGTATATTTACAGCTCAGTTATTAACTCCCAAACCCAACCATAGTTCTGAAATCCATGCAGATTTCGGTTCTTCTACATGGGGATTAAAAGGTGCATAAGGACAAAAGCAACACTCCAGAGAAAGAGTAGAGTTCCAGAGGCAGAGTTCCGGCATGTGGACTAGAGCAAAGCCAGGGAGGGAGGCCAAGTTTCCTTTCCTCTCAGTGTCTCATGTAATTGTACCCAATCTTGATGCAACTTGTTATGTTTGATCAAGACTGGAGGGACACACTGTGCTGGAGCCTGTTAAGGAGATCCGGCAGGGATGGCAACAGGGGCTGACCTTTATATTCTGTAATTGAGCCACGGGAAAACATGAGAATCCACAATTAGGACAAAGCCACCACCACCATCTGCATAAGTGAGCCAGGGGGGTTCAGCCTGATCCACTAAAGCCTTGAGCCTCCTGGCAGGAGCAAATACAATAGTTGAGAACTGAGGGGACACTGCAAGTGCTGCAGCAGTGACAGCCAGAACACTGGTGAGGGCATAAAACCCCCAGCCCAGGGCTCTACTTGTGCCCATGGGGAGAACTGCTTCCCACTCCAGCTCCTGTGGGCAGGCTCACAAGGACGGGGCCTGCACGTGTGAGAACATTGTTCCACACAAAGCCACAGCTCCCCATCTGTCACAGGAAAAAGGGTTTAATTCCCACCAAGATGCTGAACCTGTATTTTCAGCTTTGCTCTCAAAACAGGATTTAAAAAAAAAAAAAAAGTTCCCTAGGGCACTATCATGATCTGCTTGGCCCAAAATCCCAAGATAAATTAAGAGCATGGCATTCCCTGTGGCCGTGCGATGGGGATTAAAGGTTTTGAAAGGTAATATCCTGCTCTGAGCCTTTCAGCCAATATAGCCATGACACTGATTTCCTCTCCTTGGCTGCCTACGCCATGCTGTTTATGAAACATATGTGTTTGGGGAAATATGTCTGAAAAGGAGCCAGAGGTTTTTTTCATGTGACTGATGATCATATGAATTCCTGTAATCAAATTGGATTAAATATAGAAACTATGACTTACAGTCTTCCTCCAGAGAGTAAAAAAAGCCTTTATTCTGCTCCCAGTGTATGCTGACTGTGCTTTACACCTCATTTTAACAGCATACTTGAGGTTCAGGCAAACTCATGCGCCACATTGCTTCCCTCTCAAAGGCTTTTAGCACCCTCTAGAGCCCTTGAGGCCCACGGAAGATTTTAACAAAATGATGGCAAAATTAATTGGCAAACTATTAAGTAATGCCCTTGCTGAGAACAAGCTGAAAATCAGTCAAAATTAAGAGTGACACCCCCTCCAGTCTTCTCTGCTTTCCTCTCTAACAATCTTTCTTACCCCACACTCAAACCTGCATCAGGAATCATTATTGATTGATCTTTTAAAAACAGATCCATTAAGAGAAGACATTAAACCCAAGCCTTTGGTGGGGCCAAACTCCAATGTCTCTGCCAATTCCCACATGCTTTACAGTACTCAAGAGGCAGAACCAAGGCTGACAGGGATGCCAGGAGACTTTGAGGACATCCTGTCCCACCTTCTCATCCCAGGCATGGGGAGCCCTCCCCTCGGTGGGACATCGACGCAGCCTCTCAGACATGGCAAAGCCTCATGGCTCAGGGGTGCAGGGAATCCCAGGAAGTGCAGCCCTGTCCCGCCGGCCTGTCTGCCACAGCTGCCTCTCCAGGGACAGAGCTTCTCAGGGCTTGTGGGGGCCTCCTCTCAGGACCATGAAATAGCCCTGTGTGTGCTCTGCTGAGATTTACTGACTTATTCCACATGTGAGGCACTCGAGGACTCCAGGGGACTGTGGGTGGGTAGTGACAATGCTCATGTGCACCTGATGCCAGGAAGAGGAAATGCAACTTATCTCATCATTTGAGATATAAAAATTCATCCCACAGTGGGTACTCAAAAATAATCTCAAAGCTTTCTTGTACATTTAAAACAAGCAAGTGGAAATGCCTCTGCTTGAGCACTGGTCCCTTCATGGGCACAGGGATCCTACTTGTTTCAGAAGCAGAACCATACTTTCTCTGAAATGGGACCCTGAGCAGCAGCAGAAACGCCCCTCATTGCAGAGGGCAGCTTGGGGCAGGGTTAAAGAGCAGCTGTCACCACCATTTCCAAATCCCACTCCTCCATGCTCAGAAACTGCGGCACTCGGTCCCGTGCACAGATCTCATCCTGCTGCTGCTGTACATCCACATCTCACACCCCAGGCTCCCAGACACAAAAGCACTTCTGGCAGGGCTTTGGGGCTCTGGGGTGCTGGTGAGTTCCCCCAGCCCCACGCTGGTGAGGCTAGTCCCAGTAGGAGCCTGGCAGAACCAAAATGTGTGTCCTTGCTGAAGGCTGTGCCGAGGCAGGAGGGCGACAGTCCCAGGCAGCAGGGGTGAAACCGAGGTGGGTGTCTTGTCTGGGGACCACAGCCCAGGAAAAAGGTTACTGAGATGCAGCCTCAGCTGAGAGGGCCACTACACTGCTTCAGAAGTCAATAGAGCACAATCACTATCAAAATCAGTGTATTCCTGTGTGATTTCCACAGGGAAAGACAGGTCAGCTCTAACCAAGGGAAACTGCAAGAGGACAAGAACCGCTAACACTTTTCACCAACTCACCTCTTGGGATTGGTTTTCCCCTTTTCACCAACCCAGAAGTATCACCTGGGGTTTTTTTCCAAGAGAGAAAAGAGGTGACAGAGCACCTGTGGGAGCATTTCTCATGAGTGACACCAGGTCAGACCCAGTGTCCCACCCACCTGATCAAAGGCAACCAGTGTAGACAGGCCTAGGGACAAAATATGCAGCTCTGGGATGGGAGTGTGTGTTCCCATCTGGAGAATGAATGTGGACACCACCTGCTGATGGGTATAGTTACACAGAGAACAGGCAAACAGAAAGGGAGTTTGATCTTGAGGGTAAGAAAATGGAAAGAAACATTTGGCATGCTTTAGATCTCTGTTTTCTCAACTAGGGACTCAAAAATACAAAAATTCTAAAGGAAAGGAGGGAAAACAGAAAACTAAAAGACAGGAAAACAGCAAGTATAGAAAATACAATAATTTCTCAGGCTCTACTCACTCGTTTGGATTTTTCTCCTCCAACTCTGATACTTATTTAACGCCGTGGACTGAAAACTGTTGGCTCTCTGGAGTGCTGAGGAGAAACAGAAGGGGCACAGGGTCAGCTAATGCAGCAAAATCCAAAGGGCAGAAGTGGAGCTGGGCGGGGGGAAAAAAAAAAAAAAAGGCGCAGAGTGGAGGAACAAAGCCCCAGTTTCCCGGCGGCAGGGGGTCAGCTTTGCGAGCAGCCGGGAGAGGGCAGCGCGCACCCGCCGCGGGATGCGGTAGCAGCTCCCAGAGGGGAGCTCCGGAACCCTCGCACTCATCCCAAACCGACACACGGGATGTGGCCAGGAAAACGACCTCAGCAGCCAGGGATGGGGTGAAAACTGGGGAGGAAAAAGGATGAAATCATTTAGCAGCTACATGCAGCCACACGCTGCTGGGCATGTTTTCGGGTCCGCTGCTGTCCTTTTGCCTTAAACAAGGGCTCCGTTATTCAAGAGTTGATTTAAATTGATGTATAAAATCCCCTCTTTTCTGCTTGGGTTAAAAATGCATATATGGATGTGGGGGTGGTGGGAGATGGGAAAAAACAAATGCTGGTGGCCTTTTATTTTCTGCAGAACAATGTCTTTGGCTGTTTTTAGCACATCTTTTAGTTCTGATCAGCTCCAGAAAAGTGTTTCTTTCCATTTGAAGGCAGATTGTTCCCAAACCTCTCCCCACCTCCCTGCTAGCTATGTCCTTTTCTCCCTGTGCTTTCACTGGCTACAAAACCCTTCAGCAGCTCCCTGTAGAAACCCAAATTGTCGCAAGCAGAGCTCTCTAGGGGTTCCCAGCCTTCCCCTTGCCTAGGCAGTGGTGCAGATATTGCATTGCCTAATAAATACCATCCTAACATTTTACGGGTGGGAAAACATTCATCCCACCCCTGCAAGCCAAGCACAAGGCACAAATCCTCTAGGCTACCCTGCACCATGAAAATGGAGCTTGAGTTACAGCACCAGAAAGGCAGAAAGCCCTCCTAAAAGACAACCTGGCCACACTGCAAGGAACTTTGAAAAACTCCACTTTGAAAAGTCTCCCCCAGTCCTACCTGCACCCTCAGGAGAGGTGCAGGAGAAGCTGCTGGAGGACCCCCTGGTCAGGATACTGCTTACCATCAGCGACTTTGGATGTTTTTGAGCTTTCCTCGGGCACGGTGGGGCTCCTGATGAGTGATGCCCACCTCTGGATGGGACTGGAGCAGGCGGGGGGCTCCGGCAGCCAGGTCTGCCCTTCACTCACCTCGGAGGTCGAGGAGTCCCCGTTGAAATCAGACTCCAGCTCAGAGCTACAGGGAAAAAGGCAAGATGGAAGTGGGACATGTCAGGGGGTGCAACAAGCACCAGCATGAGCACTGACAGCAGTGTGAGTGTTTCAGAGGAAGAGGTGTTTGGCAGCCAGGGCTGATGTCCTCATTTTCCTTCTTTTATTGCCCTTATGGTGGGACTGTGATTTGCTGTAGGTGCTGCCCAGCTGAGCTATCCCCATTTCCCATCAGACTCTGGATATGCACCCACAGGCACTACCCTCAGCACCTGGAATCAAAGTGCTGCTGAGAGGGGCCTGGGAGGAAGCCCCTCACTGCTCAGTTATCAAGGCCAGGCACTTCTGCCTGCAGGGCTGTGCAGCAGGATGAAGTAAGGGAAACAGCATTTGCAATGCTGTGATTGGTCTGGAAACAATGCACAAGGGTCAAAACTCCACACTTTTCACATTTTTTCCTGCAGGTATTTGAAAATAAGAGGAGAAAGAAGCCCGAAGGAGAGGCCCTATGGATAGCCATGGGCCCAGCAAGCAAGACTGAGTCCAGAAGCTGGAGAAAATTGTAAGCCTAAGTCTAGAGAGAGAGGATTGAGTGAAGCTACCTAAGCAGCCTTCAAATGTGCACAAGGTGTCTGTAGGAAAGAAGGAAAGAAACTCTCCTCATTCCCAGGAGCCACTGGGCCAGCCCAGCCCATGTAACATGAGCAGCACAGGGAGGCACCTGAGCTGATCACAGAGGCAGATTATGGCATCCCCTTGTGTCAATGTAATTAAAAATCCACCATACAAACACACGTGTGGATGACATGCACATGCTGACCCTGCCTCAGGGCACAACAACTCTTTGAGGTGATTATTAGCCCTTTTTCTAATAATCAGTCCATTTCTTTCATCTCTGAAGTCCGGACTTTAGGCCACAGACAGTGTCAGCCCTTCTGATGTGACCACATCTCACTGCCATAAATGAGTGCAGCAGGATCCCACTCAGCCTCCTTTGAATGCAAACAATACAGCCAAGCTAATTCTCAGATTTACTGTGATGATTAATAGCTGTGCCTCAAAAAAAGAGGAGCTCCCACTGTGAGCAGTCCTGATGGTATGGCAGGAGAACACTGCTCTGTGTTTATACAGCAGAAAGCAGAGTTTTGTTGTGACAGGCCAGGGCACAGCCCAGGAGAAAGAAGAGGTAAAGGAAAGGCTGAAGGCTGTACAAAGCCACACATTTGGGTACTACCCACCAGTTCTGGCCCCCAGCTTCACCTAGATGAAACCAGCAGTGCTGAGAGGCCAGGGCAGGCCAGAAAGCAGGGAAGGGAGCACCTCTCCAGGTGCACTGCTCTCTCAGCAGGCTGAATCAGTGTCCTTGAATTTCATGCTAAACCACAATTTTTAAGCTGACTTTCAAGCCATGTCAACCGTACAGATAGATATAGAAATACATATGTAAAAATATAAATATATGAAGGCTTTGATAGCTGAGACCCTGTGTGGATGGAGAGATACCACACTGAGATTGGGCAGAACGCCACACCAAAGAAAAAGAAAAAGCCCTGCCATTAACATTGATTGATATCTTTCTGTTTTAAAGAGCAAAATGTATATTTTCCTTGGCCAGCAAGGAAGTAAGTACTATAGCATGAGGTTTCTCCTCTCATCTCTGCTGGAACAGGGGTCATTATTCACATTACCTAAAGCCTGAACTGCAAAGCTGTGTCACTGAGCTGATCCTTTTCCCAGTCCCACCAAGTTCCCTGCAGCCAGCCCAGCAGTGCCATTTGTCACTTGCTGTTTCTCTTGTCCCCCCTTTCAGGCAGGGGCTGTCCTGCTGGAGCAGAAAGAGGGGGCAGTGGGAGGTTCACCTCAGAGCCACTGGCACCCACTGTGCCACCAACCCTTGTGCCACGTCCTGCTCTGCTGTCCAGCCGCAGGGAAAGGAGCTGATCCCTCAGATCAGGGGGATTAGCCAGCTCTCCTCGCTCCCTGCATGCGCTGGCAGCTGCAGGGTGTTAGCACGGGATGCCAGCACATGCTCTGCAGGGGAGCTGTCAAACAGGCAGGAAGCCCTTCCCTGTGTTCTGCATGTCCTCATGGACAGGCTCATCCTTCCCTGTAAGGGCACCCAGCATTCACAGAGCACAAATCCCATTCACAGCCACCTCAGGGAAGAGCAGAAATTTGCATTTCTCAGAACCAGGTTACTCTCCAAAAACTGCACACAGCACCACAAGCAAGTGTTTAGAGGGTGTAAGGAATCTGAATGAGCTTCCCTGCAGAGTAGCAGTGTTTGCAAGTTGGTCTTTCGGGTTTCCCTTTTTTCTTTCCATTTTTCGCCCCCCCCTTACTTTTTAGTTCTCAGTATGGAAAAGTGCTTTACTCAGGGGATACCAATCTAATCTTTAGATGGAACAAACTGCCAGAGAACCCTGCCCTAAAGCGAATATATTCTAATGAGTATGTAGAAATTGTTCTTCCTCTGACAGCTCCCCAAGGTTCATCAAATTTCAGATTTCTTAGGGATGGGCAGGCTCTCAAAACCCAGGAGAGGCCCAGGGTGTGGGGCTGCAGGATGGGGCCCAAGGTGAGAGATGGCCATGTCACAGGATGCACCTTTTGCCACAACACACCCACTGCCGAAATCCCTGCGTACCAAAAGCTGTCCATTCCAAGAGCTGAACCCAAACTGATCACAGCAATGTTTATCCCTCTGATTCAGGCCCCTGTGTGGGATCGGAATGTTTGAAGATTTCCTGCAAAGTGATTCACTGCCTTGTGGGGATTTATGGCTGTGGTTAAGAACAATTGTTATTCTAAGCATTTGTGGGGGGTGGTGGGGGGGAGGGTCCCTTGGTTCTTTTTTTTTCCCCACCTAGTTGTACATACATGCAGTACTATATTTTGTTATGATTTTCTTTAGCATTCCAGAGGAAACCAACCCGCTCTTATGCGTTTACTTGCATTTTGAAGTACCTGCTAGCATCACTGGTGACCATGACTCGAACTGCAAGGAGGTTGTGCTCAGCCATCTCCTCCTCGGGGATGACCCTCACGATGGCCCACTCGGGGGAAGGGGGGCCGAACCAGCGCTCCCGCTCCTGCTGCTCAGGGATGCTCTTCGCCTTCTTGGGGGAGGTGGGCTCATCAGCCACGGGCAGGCAGCAGCCTGGGAAGGCACAAAGGTGACAGCAGGCTGTTAGGGCAGGAGGGAGTCCATGGGGCACCTCGCCCCTGCATTTGGTCCTTGGCCACTGGTTTCTGCCCAGGGTTCTGTGCCGTGCCCAGAGGCGCAGGCAAGGTGTGCGCGCCGACAGCCAGGCATGGCAAAAACACCCCTCCAGCCCAGTACAGCCCTGTCAGGGCTCCTCAGCTTGGATCCAGCGAGGAGGAACCTTCAGGAGCAGCCTCAGCCTCTGCAGCTGCAGGTCCTGGTGCTGCTCAGAGGTATGGGCATCAGCCTGGTACCTTGTGGCAGCAGTGCCACACAATCCATCCACACCAGTAGGGACTTACGGGCTCTCTTCCAGCCCGTTATGGACCTGTGTGTGCGGCAGGAGGCAGATGAACCAACCTTGCTTGGGTGGCTGAACCTTCAGCCTCACACTGCAAGTTCAGACCAGTTTAGAATAGTGGGAGTGAGCAAAATTAACACAAACCCTTCAAGTTATATGCTGATTGCATACAGCAAATACAGACCCTGATTTGTGAAAAGAAGCAGCATCCCAGCAGTTGAACAGCGCTATCTCTAAGCTTCACATTCAGGTAGGGGTAATAAAGAATAAAGCCACGTTTCCCTCGCTCACCCCAAGTGATTAGGACCGGAGATCATTTCTCCCTGGGAAATCCTTAATTTCTGAGCAACCTTATCCATCCACAATTTCCCATCCAAGTAGATACAAACATATCAGCTACAAAGTTCCCTGGGGCTTGGTGCAGAAGGGACAAATGACAAGCTCCAGGAGAGTGCCTGTGCTTGGTTCACTGCCCATGTGTGGTGCTTTTACTGCATCCAATTCAACACTGGTGCTTTTAAATTACACCTGTACAAGTGGGGGGAAAATATCAAACTTGGATCATGGCTTATTTTCTCATCTACTGGTGCAAACCACCTAGTTACCATCAATTAAATTCCTATTTAACTTGCAGTGCCTCCATTTATTGCAGGAGTGCACTCACCCCATCCTTCTCCCCACAAGAGTTTTTATCTTGAACATGCTCAAGTCCTACATCCAGCTCAACAGCACCACATCAGCCATGTGTTTCTTGACTGCAGAGGTTTCATTTCCTCTAGGAGATGGGAAGAAATTCATGCCTCTCTGATTTTTATGTCTGACTTCTAGTTTGGCCCATCCAGGCCACCCACCCAATGATGTTGTGGGCTCCAGCAGCTAGAGCGGTTAGAAATCAGTGTTTCAAGCCAATTTATAAACCCCAAATCCTTCAACTCAACTTTCTCCTTAAAAGATGGTGCATTTTACATGAAAATCAGAGCAAGCAAATGCAAAAAACAGTTTGCCAGCTCTTTCTATAAATTCTGTACCCATGCTGGCAATAAACACTGCCCAAGGTCACTTCAAGTGGCTGTTAAAGAAAGTCAGCTTTGCCAAGGGCTTGCACACTCAGTGTGTTCCTTCCCACCCCACGCACTATGCTTTCCCTGCCACACTAATAGGAAAGAGGAGAAAACATGTTTATGACTAACAGACACACAGCTGGAGACAATCAAAACCCACAGACAGACAGACAGACAGACAGACTACCTACAGTGATTCCCAGCATGGCTCCTGAACGTGAACACATTTCCAAGAAACACGTCCCTCTACAATAGCTTGCTGCACATCCAGTTTCCAACCATTAGGGACATATAATAGTCAGAGGTGGTGAAGGACCTCGGGGTGCTATCCAGGACACCAGATGACAGTGATGGATGGCACCATTACCTCTCTGAAGAGCTAAATTTCTGTGCTTGCTTTTTTATTATTGCATTCCTCTTTTTTTTTTTTGTAAATTTTTTGGCATTACAATCTCTCCCATTCTTGAATCCTGTACCCAGGAGCTGACCCTCTCAGGAAACTGTTAAAAGAGCGAAGCCCCTTCTGAGCAAGTTTACATTCACAGTGATATCGACCAGGTTTAAGACCAGCATCCTGCAGCAGCACCCTTGCCCATGACAGGGGGCATGGACTACTCCTCTGCAGGTCCCTTCTCACCCAAACCACTCCAGGATTCAAAAGCAAACCCACTCCTTGCTAACGTATTTTATCAGTATTTGTAGTGTGACATATAAATTGAATAAATTACATTGCACTCAGCTCCACAGAAGCAGAGACTAGATCATCTTGGTGTTTCAGTGCATGGGACACCCACATGTGCACATTAACTCCAACACTGGCTTACACATTCCGCAGGGCATTTGAAAGTTTAATGTTAGAACCTCTGTCCCTCATCCCAGGGCTGCACCTTGGCTAACAGGCTCAAACAGAAAGGAGAGATGTCCCAGATGTCCCCCATCACTGGGTTTTTTTTGTAGGCTCTGAGGATGTTACACCACCCAACTGGTCCCTCCTAAACAGCAGTGGAGTTTTCAATCCCTGAGGACAACGGTGGTCTGGAGTGAGTTCAGGCAGCAGGGATGTGCTGCTGCCACCCTCATGTAAGCATGTGGGGGGAGAGTGCGGCCAATCCAAACAAAAGCCCAGAGCTCCACAGGCCTGGATCCCACCTGGAAATCATTACCTGCTCCCCCACAGCAGTGCAAACACATCCAGCTGGCCATCACTGCACCTCTGCCACGGGCCATTCGTGTTTGAGGAGGATCCAAAAGGAAAAGTTGTTCTGATACAAACAAACCATTCAAAAAGAAATCTGGGTCTTCTTTAAAGCTCTTATTTTGCAGTTAGAGAAGAAGGGCTATGTGAACTTATTTCTGCTCAATCAGCCCAAAGGCTGAGTGCTTACACAAAGGTGAGGCACATGTTTATGCTCCTGAACAGATGTTAGGCTAAATTAGAAGCAGGTCATTCAGAAAGTTCCAGCCTCACAGCTCTCCCTGAATCCTGAACAGCCACCCATCCTTGCAGCGTCAGCAAGATCCTCAGTGAGACATCAGCAGGACTGAGCAGAGGGACCCTGATTTTCTGGAATTCTGACTTCAGGGTGGGAACCAGGCTGTAAACCTCAGTGCCCTGATTCCCATCATACTGCAGGTTGAGACTGCCAGGACCTCAGAAGGCTAGTGAAGGACCTCAGGCTGCTAGGAGCCCTTTCATAAGTCTGTGCCTGGCTTTTGAGTATCTCCAGTGAGGGACATTCCACACCCTCTCTGGGCAACCTGTTCCTCTGCATAGTCACTGCACAGTAAAGAAGTTCTTCCTCATGTTCAGGTGGAACATTCTGTGCACCAGTTTCTGTCCATTGTCTCTTGTCCTATTGCTCAGCACCACTGAGCAGAGCCTGGCTCTGCCCTCTTTTCACCCACCCTCCAGATACTGATGGACTTTGATGAGGTCCCCTCTCAGTCATCTGTTCTCAAGGCCCAAATCTCTCAGTTTATCCTTGTAAGAGAGATGCTCCAGCACTCTAATAATTTCCTCCCCAGGACAGGAGATTTTCTATTAGAATCCAAGAGACTGAGTCAGAGGAAGTGAGCTTTATAAAAAGTAAAAGCTGCAGAGGTATCCTGTGTGCAGGATGGAAAGGGCACAGCCCCGTTTCCTGCCTGTGCAAAGTGGAGCCATGCCACTGACCTTTGTGTGGCAGCATGGGGCGTTACCAGAGGAAACCCCAGTCCTCAGGAAATAGTCCCTCGAAATAGCATTTGCGTATGGTCTTACTTCATTTCCACCGTGCTCACTCCAGATTTCCTACTCCCTGTGCCTCAGCATGCTAAAGACCTCCAGCAGGGAATTTGCCTGCACTTTGGACTGGAGTCCCTACCAATCCTTGGCCAAAACACTCGATTTACCCACAGAAGGGGGCTGGAGGAGCACGGACAAGCCAGGCGTGGGAAGGTGTCAGAGCAGGTCTGTCACACCAGCACAGCCACAGGGACAGCCAGCACATGTCACCAGAGCCCCTCAGCAGTGGTTCAAGTTGAAACCTCCTGACAACAACTGCTGCCCTTTCTGGGTCCTGGAGCTCCCTGAGCCAGCCAAGAAGCCAATGTGCTGATTTCCAAATCCTGCCTGTGCTTGGCTGAGGGCAGCCCTCAGGTTCTGCTTGGCCAGGAGCTGCAGGTCCTGCAGTCAGTACAGCTTGGGGCGTTCCTGCTGCTGTAGGGTCTGCACGTACACAGCTCCAACTTGCTGAGAGGATTAAAGGAATTTATGTCTTCTATTCCTTCAGCTGTTGCTTTCTCCTTACTCTGCTGTCACCCATATATGATGGTCCTTCTCATCCACAACCCTGCTCCAGTATTTTACTGATGTGCATTTAGCACAAAGAACATGGATTTAGGGTTTGTGGAGAGGGAGGGTTTGTTTCTTTGGTGGTCAGGGGTTTTTATTTTTTTTTTATGCAAGCAGTGAACCTTGGCTGCCTTCAGCTACTTAGACAGCAGCAACACAGCCAGTGATTTGAACAGAACAATCACATATTCATCTGGCCTTCCCACTCAAACATGATGAAAAATGTGGATAAAAACAATTTCTCCTTTGTCTGCATTTCAAAACTCACCTTATCCTCCTCACATGGGCAGAGAAACGACTCTTTTTCTTACAGGGCAAGGATTTAGCTGAGCCCTGTGATAACCGAGAAGTATTCCTAAGGCTTCAGCTTGCAGGGCTTGTACCTGGGTTGTCTCTCACCCAGAGGTCAGGGCTGGTCAAAACCCACTCCAATCCATGGGCCACATCCATGGCCAAAGAGCCCCTGCAGACCCCAAAGACAGATCCAGATTCAAACCCCTTTCCAGTAAAACATAGTTTTTCTCTCCATTAAGTGTCATACCAAGTGTTTTAATTCAATATCGTGCCAGCTCACCTTTCCATTTGAGACAGCAATGTCTGCACCAGGCCTCAAATTAGTCAGAGATGCAGCAGGGAGGGACAAAGACATTATAAAAGACCTTTCCATCCATCTCTCTGGAGATGCTTTCCCTGGCTGAGCCCTTCAGGAAGCTCATGGGCTCAAGGAATTGCCTTGTTATCCAAAAGCAGGCAAATTCAGCACGGCTCGTCCGCTCGCTCAAAGTTCAGTGCAACCCTGATTCTCTCAATGACAGGCTTGTAAAATTCACACTGCTTACAGAGTGATAATCCACCAATACCTAAAAAGCATTTTCTGCCTTTTTTCTTTTTAAAATAACTTTTTGTAATGGCAACCTCAGTCTGGATGCATTTCAGCATCCCACAGGGCCTTCATGCAGCATCACTGTCCCGCAAAGGCTCTGTGATCAAGGCAGGAACACGGCACTGAAACCTGATACCTCCACAGTGGGGAGAGCCAAAGTCATCCCAACAACAGAAACAAGAAATCTCCTGAGATGTGGGATCAGGGACGCCGGGACCTCAAGAGGTCTTGCTAATACTTTGGGTTGCCTTTCTTCCTGGGGTATGAGGGCAAAGCTGACAGGGTAGCACAGCAATGGAGAGACCTTTCTTGTCTGTGTTGTGCTGCCTGTTACAGACACAAGCTACATGAATATTCTTAGGGCCCTGAAAGCTTGCCGTGCTCAGAGGGGCAATGACAATGGGTTTGCTGAGCTGATGGAAACACCAGTCTCCCGGGAGTCCCTGGCACAGATTCCCTTCTCCCGGGAGTCCCTGGCACAGGTTCCCTTCAGGAACGTGCCCAGAAGCAGCGTGCCACCGATGCCGTGACAAAGAAGCAGCCCTTTCCAAAGGGGCTTAGTGTCTGCCCAGCCAGGGCTCTGACACCTTCTCTGATTACCTTTTGTAAGGCGTAGATCGCTGCAGGATCCGAGTGCCCCCAGCCCTAATGCCAGGGCTGGCGCTCAGACACAAGTAGGAGATGCTGAGAGTCCTGCTCCACAGGGCAGCCTGACCCCGGCCGGGCTGCTGGTGCTGCTCCTGACTCATCTGCCAAGCCAAATCACACTGCTGCCACCTGGCACGGAGGTGACATGGCCTTGGGAACCCACCAGCTTTGGGCAGAGCAAAGCTCCTGCTGGGGCAGCTGGGCTGGGCCAGCCACTTCCTCCACACCTCAGGCATAGCACATGATGCCCACAATGGTACAGGGCCTGGGCTGTGCCAAAAATCCTTCCCCTCCCCTTCAGGAGTGCCAAGCAGCTTGGACACCAGCTGGCTCTGAGCAGCTCCTCTCAGGAGTGCCTGCCCCCCACGTGCCTCTGTCCAGCATTGACTAAAATGGTCAAAGATGCTCCACCAAAAAGCCCCAACCAAGGCAGCTCCAGCCGGCTCCCAGTCGAGTCAATGCTGCTGGGCCACAAACACCCAGAAGTGTTCACATTTCTCCTCCCTCCTCCTCTTTAGCTGGTTTTAAGTCATGTGAGGGGAATTAGTTTTTAAGCAAATCCCGTGGGATTTCTTGGCTAAAATGAGTCAGACTAAACGAGAGCCTCACATAAGAAGAAATGGGGAGCAAACCTCGCCAAGTCAATTGAAGTATGAAAACTCACACAAACCCAGAGAACGTCCCTGAAGGCAGATGAAAACAGAGCCAGGAAAAAAAAATTTAAATTATATCTACCTTTCTTCTTTGGCCCACAACACAGGTAAGGTACTCAGGGTCAGGAACAAAGTATTTGCAGGAAGGCTGGTCCAGAAAACAACTCCAAGAACTCCTGATCTGCCCAGGCTGGGGCTCCCCACACACCAACACAAGGTCTGGTGGCTGTCCATGTGGAGATGTCCTAGCAGGGCCCTCAGTGGGGACAAGAAATTATCCCTGCCTGCTGCTGGCAGTAAAAGGGAGCCCTGCCACATCTGCCCTGCCGTGAGGGCAGGCAGCTCCACCCCTGCTCCACAGCTATGGAAAAAGCAGACAAGAAACAATTCCTTGTGGGCCTTGTTTGGGGGACAGGGAGGAAGAACAAAACCTCCTGGAATCAGCTGTCCCAGCCTGTAGTCGGGATGTGATGTTTTGATGCCTCTGGCACACCCTGAGGGCTGTGAAGCAGGAGGAGTACAACAGTACTTACCCAAAACTGCCCCAGCCACTCAGGACTGGCACAAGGTTTTCCTCAGGTGAAAGGCACCACCAAAACCTAGAGTGCTGCTCTGGTCAGTGGGGTGTGGGTGCCTGGCACCCAGGACTGGCACAGGCTCACCCTCCCTGCTGTGCAGCTGTCCCACACAGCACAGTGCCCCCATTAAAGGTTCCAGCCACACCAGCATCCTGCATTCCCGGCCGGCAATCCCGAGGCTCTTGGCCTGGCCTAAAACTGTGTCACCTCATCACTCATCCATAGGGCAAGTGGACCCTGGCTGGCCTTATATGGAGCTGCTGACTCAGGCATGACAGGAGCTGAAGTGGAGTTACTCACAAATGTGGGCAGCTCTGATGGTGAAAGCAAACACCAGCTGGCATCAAAAACCAGCATTAGGAAATTCAGTCAGCAGACCACAAACTGATCTGTAGCACACCCAGCTCGTTTTACTGCCTGACTTCTCACTGTGCAATAAACAAAAAAAAAAAAAAAAAAAACCAGGCTGAGTCCAGCTTACAAAACAGCAGTGCCTCAGGAAAGCTGTGGGGACAGAAGGAAGGTGTGTTAGCACCAGAGCTGTGCAAGCACAGCTGAAATGAACCCGGTGAGCTCAGGGGCGAGGTCGCGAGGAGAAAGCTCTCTCCAGGGAAGCACAGCCCACGTGGGACTGGCACAGGGAATGGGGAAACACCTACAGCTTGGTTAGACTTTGGTGTTGCTGAAACACAGGGCTCAGCAACCCACAGGAGCAAAACCCAAGCTCAGACCTGTCAGAGCTTCAGCTGCAACCTGAGCTCAAAACACACAAGGCTGCATGAGAGCTCTGCCTGTGTCAGAGCTGGAAACTGAAGACATCCCACTAAGGTGTTCCACAGATCTGCCTTAGGAGGCTATCAGGCTTCCATCAGCATTTCCAAGCTGATGTCCTGCCCCACTTTTGACTTTTCATTTCACCTGAGACACCAACAGGCAGGGTTTTGCCCACAGAAAAGGATTCCTACAAAAGGTATGATGGCTGGCATTTCATATATTTCAGTTCTTGCCACATCTCCCCTTCTTTTTCCTCATGCTTGCATCACACTTGTAACAGAAGCAATTTCCACTTTGTTGTGGCTAACACATGGCAAAGAGTAAAGGGAACTGCTGCTCCCATTATCAAGAGTGACACCGAGCTTCCTGGGGCAGTGGGACCCGATCACCTGCCTGGCTTCCAACCACCACTGCCTACAGAGGCTTTCCTGCCACCTCTTCTCCATCCCTGATGCAGGGATGAGTCCTCTCTTCCTGCCCCCCTGCCAGGAGACCATCTCCTCCCACTCTCCTGTGAGCCCATGCAAGCACCTACACAAGTTCTTCAGCAGCAAAGCACTTCTTCCAAGTCTCCATCACTTACATCGTAAACAAATGCTTCTGAATCCTGGCACAAAATATAACCAGGGAATTTGATGCTCTTAAAGCCAGACAGACCACCGCAATTTTTAAATGCATCTGAGGGGACAGTGCACATTCACATGCTAATACAAACTGAACAAAAATTAACAGACACAGAGAAAAAAAGAAAGAGGACACCTATTAGATATACTGAATATGCGTCTTTAGGAAAAGCTAATTCTCAAACAAAACCTGCTATGATAGCACATTACTTCTATCATTTTAGAGTAAATATATATTTAATTAGAGCAATCTGTGTTAGTCTGGTATATTAAGGCATGTATTAATTATGAATTTGGAGTGCAGCAACAACACTCTCAGTTTCCAGTGTCTGTCAAAATACTGTTTTTGGATACAGATTCAAAACACCAAAACCCTTAAAACAAAGATGTGAGTGAATGAATGAATGAATGAATGAATACCTGCAGAACAAATGCTGAAAGGGCAAATTCAATACTATAGCAACATGGAAATTTCATCATTTCACACTTCAAAAAAAACATATCAGAAGTTCCATCCATTTCAAACAAGCTTGGAGCCCACCACCTGATGAGATTAAAGCCTCCCTTCTTTTTATGTGAGCATAGTTCATGAAGAAAAGGAAAGAGACTTGGGGAAAAATTTATATGACTAATACGTATACTTGCATCAGGCATTAATACATAATGTCTTCTTTTCAGTGACATGATCTTTCAGGCAAAAAAAAATCAAGTCATCTGCAAACGTGTCACGTCTTCAAAAATATAAATATTATTGCAGAACTCACAGCATTTCAAAACTCAGTGTTTCGATTGGAATGTGAGGAATGAGTGAGCCAGAAGTGAGTTAACGCCAATTATAGTAACTAATTGCCATAATGCTGTGGAAAATGCAAACCATAGTCTTTGCTTGAGGTTGGAAGACACACAGAAGCAACTTTCACTGGCATTTTACAGCTGTAGCAATTTAGAAGAAACTCAGAGGAACAGAAATTACTCTTCTAGGTAGAGGTAATGAAAGGCTGGTGTTTGATTTTCAGCAATTTTAAGAAGTTTTGTCTGTTTTCTTCTATTCAAATCAAGTATGTTTAAAACCTGCAAGACTTTTTAATTTTAAAGGCTTAGCATAATTATAATAAAGGTGAGTTACCTTTAGTGAATGCTGACATGTTTGACTTTCATTAACAGACACCTAGGCAGTTAATGCTGTCTGGCTTTGAGAATGAAAGGTTAGCCTGGCATTTCAAAAAAAAGAACTTTAATAAAGAAAATAGGCACATCTCTCTACTCATTTTCAATCCAACTGGCCCTTGTGGCGACAGACAAGTTCAAAACCCATTTGAAGCTGTGCAAAGAGGAGGAAAGACAGAGCAGTTTCTGAGCCTGCCAGCATCACCTCTGTCCTTTTCGTGCTAGAATGATAGCTGTGATATCAGGTCTTAAGAGGGCATTAACTGTGCAAAGAGGCACTGGTATCCCCTGCTCCAAAACCACAGGTTTTGGGGAGGCACCCAGTCCCAGGGCAGGGTGAACCCAGAGGAGCAGCTTGCCTGCCTCATTTAAACTGCAGCTCTGCAAAGGGACACAGCATCCCAGCTTTGGGAGCACTGCTGACAGCCCTGGGGCTGGGAGCACCCCAGCCTCCGGAGAGGACTCCAGGGCAGAGCAAGAGGAAGATTCAGGTCTCCTGCTCACACTTCTTGTCATCCCATTAACTTTTATTGTTTTTGCTTGTTTTCTGGTTTTTTTCTTCTCTTAAGGTTTCATTTCTGTAGTTTCTTCTCCTCTCTCTTTATTTACATTTCTTCCCTGATTTTGGGATTTGGAGTAATTTTGGCAAGTTTTGGTCCTTTTCTCTGCCCCTCATTTCATCTCAGTCCATTTGGTTGTAATCAGTCCATTTCCAAATTTTCTGTGTTTTTTCAATTGCATTTTATTTGATCATATCTCCTTTCAAGACTGCTTGTTAGACCTTGTTTTCTGATTTCAAGATTTCAGTGAGGATTAGTTGGGCACGCTTCAATCCCTTTCCCTGCACTTCAGAAGGAAGTGCAATTTTGGCAAGTTTTTTCCCTCTTCCTGCACTTCATAAGGAGTCCCCAATGAGCTTGTTAAATTCACACAGCCCTTAACCCACCAGGCTCACCCTTCAGCAGCACTACCAGCTGCAAAACAGGGAACATGTGGTTTATTGTGTAATAATTTTGACCAAGGTTGAGGGAACTAAGACAAACTTAGTCCTCTCATGCTGATCATTTCGTCTGTTTTATTTCTTATCCATACACTGTGTCCTGTCTTGTCCACGAGTGCATGGGCTGTCTACTGCAAGGTAAAATCCCTCTGCTGACAGCATTGGCTAGTGATGTGACTGTTTGGGCCTTCTGCACCTCTAGGAGAAATAAATCCAGACTCTAACATTACCCCAATTCCAAGTTATTGTACTGATATTTTAGAAGGAATAAGTGAAACTTTATGAGAACAGAATGAACATCTGATGCCGCTCAACACTTCGGTGCCAAACAAATCATCACCCTCTGCAGACAAAAAAAACTCCTCTGATGTTTCCCTGCCACTGCCCCTGCCTAAAGCTGTAAACTGTGTGAAGAGTAAATCCAGTTTTACCCGAATTGCTTTGTCTGTTACAATTAAGTGCCAAGTATTGTCCTCAGTGGTATTTGTTGCCCCATGTTTTCATCATGGATATCATCTCCCCCTTGGACAGCAAACTTTTAACTGTGCCTGGTGGCTTTTTCCTTTGGTGGGGAAGATGGAATAGTTCATTGAGAATAACATTTGTTCTTCTTTGGCAATGTTATCTTTAACAACAAATTAAAGGAAAAATTATTTCTGTCATTCAAACAATCCCAATGAAGCTTAGTTTTAATTAATTAAAAAAAATAAAATAAAATGACACAATCTTTCCCTTAAACTTTTGAGACTATTCTTTCTGGGATTTGTTTTTTTCTTGAAATGCAAAGGAAGAGATTATAGCCTAAGAATTGCAGAGTAAGCAAAAGAAAGAAATTGAAGGGGAGGAAAGCTCTTAGGAAAGCTCTTTTGGAGAATCTGCTGTTTAGAAAGAATTCCACCACCATCTTAAAATACAAAAATTAAAATTTAAAAACCCCCAAAAAATTAAATAAAGCAAGGCAACTGTTAACAGGCACTGAGTCACTGTGAGCTGCAGTTTCCAGTGGTCCAAAAGGTACTGGCAACAGCACTCCAGAGCAAGTAGCAAAGGCAAAGAATTATCCTGGGTTATTACCTGCTTTTCCTGAACAGAACATAAAATCCAAAGACATTAGCTTATTACCTTTACGACATGTGTTAATATGTAAAATAACAGTGTAAGGAAAGGTAGCAGAGGCCAAAGAGAAGAGGACAATGCTGTTTGTGTATGCCCCATGCCCACCAGCACCAGCTCCTCACCCCCAGGAAGGGTAAATCCCAGCACCAGTCACCCTGGATGTACAGCAAGGGGATAACTCCCCAGGGACCTTGATGTGCATCCCTTCCACAAGGGACACACATGCAATGACACCACCACAGGGACACTCTGGGGCCTCTGGCTTAGGCCACCAGCAGAGTAACACCACCACAGCATCCACCACAAGAGGAAGGTGCAAAACCAGCATGAAGTCACTATGAAGTCTCTGTAACCCAGGAAATTTTTTATAAAAAGAAGAGATGAAACAAGGAGACTTATAAAGAACTACATTTATTTTTGTTTACAGCAGATATCATAAATAAAGCTAAAACAATTTTCACCGTGTGCAAAATACAGAATTTCCATGTGAAAATTTAAATACAGAGTTAAAAACTATTTAATAAAAAATTCAGTTAAGATTATAAAGTAAAATGAAGACAGAAGATTTAGGAGGAGAAGGACAGAATCCTCACTGGACAGGAAGAGCAAGGAAGACTCTGCAACAAGAGTAAAAAACACAGCAATCGGAAGTGGTTTGAAATGGCAGACCTTTGTCATGACCTTCATAATAAAGCATGCTGAGCTTTGTAACAACACACTGCAGCCCTGAAATACACTGGGAATCACATCCCAGCCATTTGTGCAGGAAGTGATGCTTGAAACAGAGATTCTGTGTGGGCACAGCGTGGGGACTCTCAGAGCCATCAAGTCATTTTAAGATACCCACACAAATAAATACAATTGGATGAATCATGCAAATGCACAGACCAGCAAGATAAGGAGCAAGGGGCTCAGGGCCCTGCTGCCTTCCACATCCCTGCCTGAGGCATGTGAAATGGGACAAATGGCAGAGGATGTTTGGCCCCTCCTAAAACTGCTCCTAAGATAATTCCCAAAGGCCCTTCCCTTCGAGAGGGATCCTTGGCAGGGACAGGTAGGTTATGACCACATCAGCCAGACACAGTGCACTTGCTGGTCAGCCTGAGCCCTTGGTTCTTGCTGGGATTCACTTCCCCTTCTAGACTGTCACCTTGTGATTATACAAACTGGAACTTACATGAAAAGTACCTACATAATCATGGTGGGAGCTAGTCGTGGAAAGGCATGGCAACGTTTCGTGCACCAAGACAAACTCATTCCTCAGAGTGCCAAACAAGGCCCTGGTAATAAAACCACTCCAACCAAAGCACTCTGGAACTTGGCATGTTGATGGTTCAGCCTGAGAACCACATACACTTTTAGGCCTGTCTACAATGTCACTTGGGGTGGAAGACTAGAATTTGCATAGTTTTGGCTACTTTTTCCACAGAACCTTTTATACCACACTTTTCCAGTAGGAAAGCAGGGAAGTGCTCAGACACTGCTTGCTCATGGGAGTGTGTGAGCTTGATGCAAATAGGTGCTCATGTTAATCCTGAGAATCAGCTGGGTAATCACACTCTGACTTAATTTTAAATCTTTTCTTCAGTTCTTTGAAAAAAATAAGGCTTTAACAAGCTCTTTCAAGAAACCCTTTACTTGCCTAACTTACCTTAAAGGCACAGGGAAGCGCGCATGCACAGACACAGAGAGAAAAACATTCCTTACAAAGAGCACAGACATTACCTTTTCTAGAAAACTGTGAACTCAGCAACAGGTTAAATAATCATGCCAAAGCTCCATTAATATACCAGAAACACAGATTGCTCCAACAGTTAAAAAAAAAACCAAACAAACCCAAAACACACAATGAAATGCTGTCAAACAACAGGGTTAGTCACATAGTTTTGGAACTGAAAAAAAAATAAATCACCTGAGAGCAGAAAGGCTTCAGCCAGTGAGCGGGTGCAGCACCGGAATGTTGAATTGGACTAAAAGCAATGAGGGAGATTGACAGAGAAGACAGCAGGGAAGAAAACACACAACTTCACTTGGTTACGTAGGAAAGCATCAGGAAGATCACACAGGTACAAAGAATAACTGGCCAAAATGAAATTGCCCTTTTTTCATTCAATTACCAATGAGGACAAGCAGGTATGAGTATTACCAGCAGAACAGTAAGACAAAGAAGTCAAAAAATTGACCAATTGGAGTCATACCAATAAAATAACCCTCCCAACAGAATCATCTGCAAAATCCCAGTGTAATGTGCATGGCAATTAAGATTCCTCAGGAAAAAATTTTCATTATGCAAGTTCCTGAATTCTGTTGTGGAAATGTAGGGATTTATGCCCCATTATACAAATCTGTATAAAACCAATACCACATTTTAGGGTTTTTTTCAATCTTATTTTTACACTTCCTACTAGTAAGATTCATGTGGTTTAAGTTCATTGGCCAGAGATTTCCAAGTTTCCTACTACATCACCATTTCCTCTACATTTACCATTATGCTCACTCTGCTGTAGTAAACAGCAGGAGAAAACTTTAGGAAGAAGTTTTCCTAAAGACTCTTCTATTGACAAACTGAAACGAAAATTGATGGCAGCCCAAATTCAGTAGCTTGACTACTCCACAGTTTGCTGTTTTGCAGGAGTGACCACACTGCAGACTGTCTCCTTTTTAGGGTGAAGCAGTTACTATCATTAGCAAATGATTAAAAATAATACAATGTTTCCAAGTCGGGTTTTTTAAATGCTGTAAGAAAGGTATAGATACCTTAGATATATACAGACGGCCACCATGTGAGTGCAATTATTGCTGTGTCCACTCAACATTGTAGCAAAGTTTGGCTAAATACATGTTTGAGCATTAATGGCAATTTATGTCAAAGGAATGCTACCTTATACCTAACGATCTTCTTCAAGCACTTTTTCAAATTCTGTGCATAAAAACAACAATTTCCCCCCCAAAAATACCTAATCACTCTAAAATGTGAAAAGTCCATCCTCATAGTTTAAAGAAAGTCAAACTATCTAGAAGAAAGATCCAGTTTGTAATTTATTTTAAACAGCAGACACATTTTCTTTTCATACCTAAGAGGCAAAACAATTCAAAATCATCTTTTCCCACATTATATGAAATCAAATCAAATCAAATCAAATCAGAACAAAACAACAAACACCAAGACCTGCCAGCCCATAGGCAGCAAAATCATTTGAGACCACTGGCAGGTAATCCTCAATTTCGGTACTAACTGAATGCAACAGTATTTCCTATTGTTTACATTAAATTCTTCTGACTACAAATAAATGCTACAGATGCCTTTCATTTTAGGCTACACATATTGTCATGTTTAAGGATTTACCTATTTCCTGGTAAACTTTTGAATACAAGTCAGTACTTAAAAGGCAGGGAGCTTACCTCGCTGGCTAACTAGGCTGAAAGTAATGAGCATTGGGATGTCACTGTGTCCTTGCTGTTTAACAGATTAAGGCCGACCTGATTAAGGCAGACCTTGTTGAGGGACATCTGAAAGAAATTTACTCATCTGCTGCTCCAGATAATAGATTTTCACCTTTCTGCTACCAGCTGCACACGTTGAAATGAATTACCCAAGTAAGAAGTTATTGCCTAAGAATATTTTTATAGGTTTTTGATGTTTGTTCTAAATCTGTATTTTTAAAAAATTCCAAAAGACTCTGGGAGCAGTGCCTGCTCAGAGGCACAACAGGAGTGACTTCAGTTACACACGAGTGCTCCATAAACTGATTCTCCTCATATCAGCCACTGAATTAAAAAGCCGTGACTTGAGGATGTCTTCTACCAATTCCTTTGACTTAAAATTTTAATCAAGCCTTCACTCAAATAAATTAGTAGAACATATAATACCTACTATCAACAAAAGGTATCCATCACATATAAAGCAATGTAAAAGGCATGACTAGGAGCAACGTGAATTATGTACATGATTTTTTTGAAACATATTCATGCAGGTTATAAACCGCGTAACCCAGAGCAAAGATGAAAGCAAGAAAACAAACCAAAAAAAAAGCTATGTGCCATACTTAGGTTTCAAAACCCAGCCATTTGTCAGAAATATGTCTGAAAGAACACACATTCTTTCTCGGTCTAACTGAAAAAAAGCAAAAAAAAGGTGGGGAGAGTAGGGAGGAAGAAAAATGGTTTCAAATTTTACCATCTTCTCCCATGGTCTGATGACAGAATAAAACACGAGGGAAATAATCTAGAAAATATCCTTCATCTGACTCCATGTTCTGGAAATGTGTTTGGACACTGTCCTTCATGCTCTAACATACAGTACATTGTAAGTTGAAAATTTTGACAGTACCTCGCTTCTATCAGAAGGAATCCACCGTTCAATGAAGTCACGCGTGAAATGGCACGAAAGGCAAAACCAAAACCCTCCAATCCAAAAATCCCCCCTCAACAAAATAGCCAGGCTGTTATCTTTGAAAATCTGAAAGGCACCAACTGAGCAAGACACGCAGCAGGATTCAAACCCTACAGAACCTTTTCACCCACTCAAGCATGTTTTCAAGTGATAGCTCTGCTTCCCGGTACATGTGAGTGAGTACCTCTAGGAGAGCACAGAGGAGCGGCACCCCAAGGCTCAGGAGTTCGTACAGGTAGGTATAGTTATATGCATTGTCCCTGAAATGGAGGTGGGTAGCGTGCAGGAAACCATGCATCCAGTTAGACAGGCGGCTGGGAATGTCAAGCAGATCCCTGGTCACCCGCAGGGGCCAGCTTAGGGTGCCCCGTAAGAAGGAAGTCAGGATACCTGGGGACCTGTCCTCTGGACTGCTAGCAGTGGACAAAGTGCTTTCTGTGGTGATCTCTGTGGGTTTGGCTTCCACTTTCTTCCATGTGTCTATCGCCTCCTTGGAAAAAGCATTAAAAAATGAAAAAGTGTTAAATATGCTTCTGAAGAATGCAAGCCCAGTTTCTGCTGCTGTCTTCAAGTCTTTATGTACATTTTCATTTCCAGCTGCTCATAAGTTCAACTTTACTTTGCATAGAAAAGCTAAATTGAGAACCAGACGATAAATACACCAAACTCACAGAACCAAGAGCATCAAGCATTTTAGCACTGATTTCACCACATATGAGCTAGAAAACATCCACACACACACACGCACACACACAGGAATTGCACCCTGCCCCAGATAAAGCTGCCTCAACACTGCATTAGCAATATAATCACTCCATACCTTTCCATGGATCTGTATTGTTGCCCTTCTCTTTCTGTGTTTTGTACTGATTTTGCAGTGCGTAAAATGAGGTTTACAGTAAAATTTACCTACAAGAGGGAAAAGTCAGTTATAGGATATGATATCTATACATATGTGGACTGAAAAATCACTGTAGCATCTATTAAAAAAACAAAACCAGAATAACGAACAGTTGGGCAGCAAAAGGAATGGGAAACCTGGCACTGACTCTGGTTAACAGCTCTGAATAGATTTCTTTTAGAGATTTGCACATTAGTTCAATAACACAAGGTCATTTATCTACCTCTCAGGTATAAGATTAATAAACAGCAAAAAAACAACATCCCAAAAATATGAAGTCACAAACCAACACAAAATATCAAGCAGAAAAAGCTTAATAGTCTGACCTACTCAAATACTTTGGAAGGGGCAAAGGAATATTTTGATTCAGTTGTATAATTCCATTCCAAACTAAAAAGAAAAGGAAAAAAAGAAGGAAAACCCCAGGACTTAGGTGAGTTGAAGCACCCAAAGATCTGAACCTCTTGTTCCACAGCAGCCTAGAGCCTGGAATAAATTACACTGTGCTTGGCCAGTCCTACTGCTTTCATAACATCTTAAAAGAAATAACCTACATACCCTGCATCCATGTAAATCTGCCACTATTATGGCTTGTCTTTATAGATTACATTATTTAATGGCCAGTTTTAAATGGAGATAAGAATAACACTATATTATTGGAGAAACCTCACCCTTTTTCCCCTCCTCACTTTGACCTGCGATTCGACAAAGGGCATTTTGGTCACTCAACTTATTTTCCACTGAGCATTTCTTCATTTAAAGCTCAGCTCTGTCGTAACTCTTGTGAAAGACTAGGACTGCAAGTACAAGAACTCAACGATCAGCAGGGACACAAACAGCACATTTGGCAGACCTCCTCCTGACCGTGCTACCGGGCCAGATCTTTCTCCCAAGTTCTACTAAAAGCACCAATACTCAGACATTTCAAAATACTCCTAAATAGCTCCTGCATTACCTTCTTCAACATCAAAGGCATAAATTCCTAAGCGGAGTGTTGTAGAACATATTTCACACTTGAAGCACTCCCTGTGAAAGAAGTGGCCTTCTGCACTCAGCCGCTCCATGACATAGACCCGTTTCTTGCAGAAATAACAAATGTCACTCCCCCCGATGGACTTGGGGAATTCTTTTCGCAGAGAACCCTGTTCAAAGATAAAAACAGAACATAAAGCTGTGCCACCACACCCAGACAGAATTCCTTACGAAGGGGGCAGCTGCTTTAGCTGCTTGAAGCGTTGCACAGCATCCTCCAAGCAAAATTACAGTAAGCATCAGTCAGCTTTTTTATTACTCATTATTGTGATTCTGTAGGTTTATGCAGCAATTAATAAATCAGACATCACAAGGACTTTAAAGGGGTCACTTTGATGCTGGACTCGCATCCACTTTCATTCTGGGAGTTCACCAGAGCATTTTGATTACTCAGGTCCAAGAGCAGCATCATTCCCGAGTGCTCCCTCATCACTCTGCATCGCCCTGGCTCAAGGGCTCATCTTGCTCTCTCAGAAGGTGAAGGCACACCTCACCCACCTCAAACAGCAGACTTGCATGGGCAGCCAAGCAAAAAAAAAATACCCTGAAGACTCAGTTCAGACACACTCTGGAAGAAAATGCAGGTTTGTGCTTAAAGGTCCAGGAGGAAAAGTAGTCTTCAGTGCTGCTGTCTGAATCACCCCTCCCATTGCCACAGCTGTGCCTCCCCTCTCAGCGGTGTTCCTCCCAAGACTACAGCCTAACCTGGGGCTTGGTCAGCTTTAAAAATCACTGTTTCCTACCACACACACTCAGAACACTTTTAACACATTCAAAATACAATCCACATTAACAACGTGAAACTATTTTGAAAGTTTGTTGAAATTAGGCCGGTAATTAACATTCTTTAATTGCCACAAATCCCATCCCCTCTTAGATATACATGCAAAAGGTACAGAAAAGTGAAGTAGAAATTGATTAGATGCCACTGGACTTCTCTTATTAGAGGCAGGTCTGAGGAGGCTACTTTGCATTACTACATTATGGTTGGTTACAGGTTGGTACAGGTGAGTGTGCTGTGCCTTCCATATCCATCACCACCTCCCTCCCCTTCCACCATCCCTGCAGCCACAGGAAAGGTACCACACATGGGATGGAAGAGGAAAAGTCCAAGGCACATTCAGACAGCAGCACACAGTCCACACAACTCATCTTTCGTTTGCCAGCAAAAAACAGCCTTGGAACCATTTTTTAATGTTAAGTAGAACTCCCTATTGTCATTGTCATGTAGTCTTGTGCTTAGAAATTGAGACTTCTATTCCAGATCTGCCATTAGCAATCCATTTTGCTCTGATGGACCATTTTAGAGCATGAATATTTCCAAACAAACAACCACACAAATGGAAAACCACACATGTATTTTTAAAACCATAGTGTTAATAGATCAGATAGTTACATTGAAGCTGAAACAACTGAGTTTAGTGCTGGTTGGTAAGTAAAGTGTCATCCCCACAACACACCACCTTACTTGGCTTCCCAGTACCTGACAGCTCTGAGCAGTGGAGGCAGCAGATGGAGAGTGAGGAATGGGGCAAGAACCTGCAGCTGTGTCCAGAGACCGCTTCTGGATTCAACACAGAATAGTGTCAGAGTTGAGAAACAGCCCTCTTCAAAAGGAGGTGCGGTGATTCAGCACTCGTATGTTAAAAATAACTGCATAAGCATGTACTGCACAAAACTTTCTTTAGAAGCCACCCAGAGTAATAATTGTCTTCTGTTACTAATTCTACAGTAATTACATTTAATAAAAGCCTCCTGAAGTTTTAATTCACACAGTCAAGTAACAGAAATATAAATAGAAGACATGGCGAGCAACATTTTCATCAGCATATTGTGCCAATGTGCACTTGATTCTTTAGTAAGTGTTAGACCTTTCATAAGGCTTCAAGTGCTCCACAACTGAGGTCTTAAGTCAGGATGGCATTCTGGGAACACTACTCTTAAGTTACTGCTTCTTTGTGGGTTTAGTCTTACCAGTTCAAGCTGTGGCTTGGGCCTGTGATCATTCACATACAGATTTACAAGAACTTCAGCCACAGCTCCAATTGCACGTGAGACCTTTCCTACAGTCGTCTAACCAGGAAAAGGGGAGAAGATGAAGAATAGAAGGAAGAGCTTTAGTGACCCTTGAAAGAGAATTTAAAGACAAAAAAGGACAAGAATGATGTGGACACATGCAAACATCGATACAGGGAGGCAGGAGAAAGAGCAAAGGGAAAGTCCAGCAGAGCACAAGCATGTTCATGTGTGACCAGCAAGATACAGCTGGGGCCACAGAAGGCTTCTGTGCAGCCCACAGACTTTCCCCTGAGGATGACTGAGAAGTTCCTGATGGGACCAAATGCTTCCCCTCAAGGTGTCCATGAAAGGCTGAGCTGGGAGCCACTGCTTGACCATCTGAGCTGGACAATCTGACATTAAAAAAACTCCTACTATTCACTTCAACTTCTGTGGGACTTGGTTGTTACATTTCAGAACGGGGGTGGAACTGAACTCCACATTAACACTCCCTAAAACTGTGATATTTCAGGGGAACATTCTAGGAAAATGTGTGAGCCAAGTCCCACACAGAACTGCTTTGTTGATGCTCACAGGACAACCATTCTCCTTCTCCCTAGGGACACATTGTAATGCCAGGGAAAACTGGAGAAAGCACGCTTGTGAGAGGGAAACGTCTCCTTTAATCTGCTTCATCATACTGCTGCAGCCACCAAAGCTAGGCTGTTTTTAACTAAATGTATCAATCAGGCCTGCAAGGAGCCAGCATTTGCTTAGGCTGTGGCTCCAAAGGCACAGCAGACAGACCAATGGCTGCATGGTCCGTGCTTCCCTGCCAAAACACCTGCCAGGGGACTGGAACGGGGGGAAAGTGTGTGTGTGTGCGTGTGTGACAGGGCCAGTGGTAGCATGGAGGCAGGCATGCCAGTCCTGGAAAAAAGACAGTAAAGACTTCACAGGTTTACAGAAATATTTTCTACCCTAAATCACATTTCCTGTAGCGACTGGGATTTTAGCTTTCTGGTCAATGTAAGATCCCACCACCTCTCTGGCAGCAAATGCAGCAAGGGTTCATCCTGCTCTAGCCAGGAGCCTGGTACTCTGCTTCTGAAGTCAGGGCATTGTTTTTTCCATGAGAACAGATACTACCTGACACTCCATTTGCATCTCAGAGAGCCCAAATCTCAAGGAAGACCCCCTCTTCTCCCTGAAAAGATTCTCAAGTCTTGCTAATTGAAGGTTTTAAAATATCAGAAAGTTACCATGAAGAAAGGTGAAAAAATATAAATGCAACAGTATTCAGAAAACTTCATAACAATTTAAAAGCATTTTCTATCAAGTTTAAAAACACTTATAGTGTACTGTGGGTCTGTTTTCAAAAATTATTCTGCATAAAAAATTCAAAAGAACTCTTTACAGCTCCCTTTATCTTTTGAAAGTTATCTCATCATTAACTTGATATCCAGGCAGGTACAAAACAGACACATTAAGACTAAAAAGTCCATTTAAGGGCCAAATTTCTCTTCTGTTTGGTTTTCTTTAACTTTTAAAGACTTTAAACTATTATTCAATATCTGGACAACTTGTGGGTAACAACTGCAAAGTTAACTGCTGCTTACATACCACAGTGCTGTCCCAAGTGGCACACCAAATTATAAACAACTACAAGAAGTGCTACTTGCTACTACAGGAAAAAGACATTCCTCTGATTTGTTTAAGAACATGGAATAAAAAAAATCTTCCTCCCCAAATTCTGCACCACTGAATATGCTGAACAATTTCTGGGCCACGTGCAAGTTCCTGTCACAAGCTTCATGGTAAAAGAAAGTGTTCAAAGTCAGTCCAAGCAGAAACTCTTCCATGAACTAGATAAATACTGGAGCAATCAGTTAAGTAACAAGGTTGTGCTTAAAGTGCAAGTAGTTGAATTTCAGGAAAAATATCCTTGAGCCTGAACTACACCTTGAAATTTATCAGGCTGGATGATTTCTGTTCTCCACCCATTGGAACAATATATGCCAACATTAAAGCAGTCAAACCAAGAAAATTGCATGTTTATGCACACTTCAAAAATGTTATTACAAGGAAACATTCCTGTAATGAACATGGATTCACATTCCAAGTAAAAGCAAATGGGATTTCAATTTTACTTAGCAACAACGCCCTTAAAACCATGCTTCAACTTTTGGTCAGCCCTGACTTAGGCAAGAGATGTTTGTTGTACATCCCTTCCAACAGAACTATTCTGCTGTGTTCTCTTCAAGTGCCACTCAATCACCAACCAGAAACATCAGGGCAGGATGAGGATCCACCAGGGCAGGCCCAAGGGCACCTGCCATCCTCAGAGACATGCAGAGAATGTCCTTGGTGCCCCTGAGGCCACTGCCGTACTGAAGTCACACAGAGCTTTGCAATGCTGGGGTCACTGTCTGCATGGAACAGGCTCCTGCTCACAGTTCAGGAAGCTTTATGCCAGCAGCTTTAAAGCCTTTGCTGAACAGGAATCCTAAAGGGTGACCTTACACAGTGAATTTCAGGGAACAACCAGAAAACACTTAAAAATTCCAAGTGTTTGTGATTTTCTGACTGTTGAGCTGTCAGTGGCATGCTGCTTTTCAGCAGGTTGACCAGGGTGGCCATTACCATGGAAAGAGAAAGCTGCCTTCTGTAGTTATTTCCCTGTGTTATTATTCAGAACTGCACAGCCAGCCAAGTAAGCCTCAGTAGCATTCTCATAAAACAGAGGAAATATCCTCTCTGCCTCCAAAAGCATACATTGCTTTCCCTTTGTTCTTTCATATCCTTAATGATTTTCCTGGTCTTATTTTGCTTTGAGGGTGATTTATTTACTTTCGGTACAAGCTGCTACGTACATTTTCCCTCTGAGATAAACAACATTTGAGTAGTAAGTTACTACATGTAGGAAACACCCCAGTCCTGCTTACTGCTGGTAATTAGTCACGTCACTGAAGGGAAGTCCATGGTCCAAGTTCTGCAGGGAGCAAACTGACTGCAAAAAGTTCCCAGTTCTTAGGACACACTGTGTTGGGTTCACTCCTGTAAAGCTCAGATGAACAGAGTTTTCTAAAGGTCAATCCAACCTTGAGCAGAAAACAGGACTAACCAAAGCCCAACCTGTAATACAATAAATGCTAACTCATAATTCTAGCTATGTGAATTCTGACAGCTGATTGAAGCCAGAAGGTACTTTTGATTATTGTTGGCATATTACACATAGAAGGTAATTCTTACTAAGTTGTAATGATTGCATGTCTTGAAAGAAACAATAAGGTCCCACAGCCTTCTTTTCAAGTGTTCCTTGCAGGACTTAGACTTAATAACAAGCTTCTGTAATTAGACCGTGTGATTTCATAGCCACCCTTTTCAATAACTGTGTCCCTGTAACTAATACTGTTCCAAGGAAAACTCAACAGCTGCAATGGACTGTCATGTCTGGTAACAACCTCAGAACTCACCTGAAATTACAATGACAGCACTAGCTATTTAAAACCATGGGAGGGTGCTGATATCTACAGGTCATATATCATGAAGCCTTACAGAACTCAAAACACTTCTACTACCTTCTCTTTTTCTGCTGGGGAAAAAGCAAAAACACTGACAGCAACATACAGCAGCTCTTCCTGTTGGTTTATCAATCCCAAAACACTTTCTGATACTGAAGTCTACACTTAATTATTGATAATTCTCAGAACAGAGACCAGAAATACAAATTTTGAGACCCACAAACCCCCTCAAATTAACAGACACAGGCAGTTCTTGGAATATATTCACAGCAGAGAGGTCCAAATGTATTGTTGAATAGCACTTGAAAATGCACACTGAGCATCTGTTGAATTTTTATTTACCTAGCAATGCACATTTGGTCAGTGTTCTGTAGAGCAGGATAAAATTTTCACATTCAGAAAAGCGTGCAATCATAAAACACAGGGACAACAATCTGACCATGAAATGGCAGGGACAGATTCTATTACCACATGTGCTCCTGAGAACAGGAATAAAAGATCACCTAATCATTACCAGAGCTGCTGTTTAAAAATACTCCAAAATGCCACACAAAATGCCCCATATTTATACCTATGAAGTGCACAGTGTACAGAGGCCCTGAGCCTGTACAACACATGGGGCTGTGTGAGCAGGCATCAAGATGCTCATGCATGTAGATCTGCCAAAGTGTAAATGCAGTCCTGCTTAACCAGCCAAATATTTACCCAGTGAGATGAACATGTATTTACTGTGCTGGTGACAGAACTAGATATTCTTGCTTCAGCTGTGCTGTATTCTGCCAGTATCTCTAGAGAGAGCACTTTTCAGCCAAACTCAGCCTGAGTGAAACCAAACCACAACAAACTACTGACACACTATTTAAATACAAAGGCAAACTCATCAAGGCTGTCAGGGCACTTCAAACAAAATGCAGTTTTTAAAATACCTGAAAAAAGAGATTGCTCAGGACAAAGGTTCTCCAAGAAAAGATATTAAAATCCCAATGAAATTATTGCTCATAGTTTCCATATGATTAAAAGCCTAGTTCTTATATTCTAAAGGGCTTTTCAGGTAGCTTAGGTTTGGGTTTTATTTTTCTATTCCCTTTGCAGAGTCACAATAGTTCTCCAAATCAGATAAACATCAGCCCCCAATATTTTGGAAACCATGACTTAGCTTAAAACCTATCACATGCTATACCTCTTAGGTCATAAAAAGTAAGAGGCAAATCCAAGCAAAAGAATTACTCAGAAGTTGAAGGGAATTAGGGGATTACTGCAGTGAGGCACCTGCTGAGTTTGCAGTGTCCTTGAAGGGCCAAGTCCCCTGTATTTCCCTGGGGATTATGAGCCAGGCAGCCATTGCAACACAGCCCATTAACACCATCCTCAGTAGTAAGAACTGAGCATCTCTGACCCAAGTGTCATCTCCTTCATTCAGAGTATGGGTGTTTCCTCTCCATAAGGTCTGCTGTTACAAAGAACTGTGTTCTAGCTAGTCACACACAGAAGCAAGTTTAAAGTACAAATAATTAAACAAAAAGTAATAAAATGTCTGTATTGGTAAATGCTCATAAAATTCTAAGATGTGTCCATTCTAAGACGTGGTTACAATAACCATCGTGGTGCAGGTCTTCCCCTGCAGACCAGACAGATATTCTTATGAAAAGAAACAAAAATGCCACTCAAGAAAACCAACCAACCCCACAGCATCCAGTTTGCTTTATAATGTGAAGCTTTCTTCAGCATGCCTGTGCTATCATCCAACAGCAGACCATTTAAAATGAGCAGCAATGCAAAATTTTCAGAATTGAAGTAAAAAAATGTTAACCATTTGCTTTGTTCTTCAGCTTTTACCTTTTAGCCATTTCTGATGATGACATTTCTCTTACAAACATGCAGAACTAACAACAGTAAAACCAGAAAGTTTGATTTAAATGTTAATTACAACCTATACAAGAGGTCTACTGCCAGCACCTTCCATCCAAGCCATTTCTCAAGCAGCTTGAGTTTGCAAGTTTGGGTTTTACAGGAAAAATCTGTTAATAGAGTACCTGTTGAGAAGAAACAGCAGAGGAAGCTGAACCAACAGATGATGAGGCAGCAACAGCTGAATGATGAGGTGGAGGGCAAGAGGGAGTTGGGGGCTGAGAATGGGATAAGCCTTTAGTAGGCAGCTTATTCTGTGTGGAGCAGAAACAGGAGAGTTATCCAAGAGACAGTGACATCAACACAGGTTAAGTTCACAGTCATGCATCAAAAAAACCCAGAAAGGTAACAGTGACAGTTCTACTCTTCTCGCTACCTCTGCACAGCAAGGACCCGCAGAAATGGCATCTTCATGGTAAATTATATTATTGCACTATTTTTTAAAATAGAAATATTCACAGTGGGCAGTAAGGTAAGATAGTGCTGGGAGAAAGCATAATGAAATCCAGGAAAAACCAGAGTGCACAAAGTACCACTCTTCACCAACTGATTAGGATCTGTGAGCCAGCAGTGTGTACTTAAGCACAAGACATAGTTTATTTGAACACCTTTCTCTCCTGCTCAAGTACTATGATTAGCTTTATGATTCAGATTGTTTTACCTCAATTAAACTACGCAATAATATTTAAACAACACTTTTTACTGGTTTCCGTGGAATCCACATTACTTTTCAGATCCACACAGAATGAAAGGAAATTAAGATCAAAACCACAGCAATTTTTTTCCCTTCATGAATTCTCATACATCTTCCAATTCAGCAGTTCTTCAGGTGCAAAACTTAAAATTCACCTTTGGAAACTCCACGTATCCAAACATTGAGGCGAGATGTGCTGCTTTCTCTTTAATGCTCTTTTTATGGAATTCCCTATTTGCTATGGTCTGAGCTCTTTTCTGCAGTGACAGCCAGGGAAGGAAAGCCAAGAAAAGAAAGAGAGAGATTTCAGTTAAAACCACATCCATCAACAGAACACAGAAGTTTGTAGAAAGACTTCTTATTGTCTTAATACAACCTACAGTCAATAGAGAACAAGCCAGCAAAGCCAGCAAAATCACAGTACACAGATTATCATAGGCAGTTAAGAGACAGGAAAGGAAAAGAAGTTGCTTGTCACCTGTTTCATTTTTTCCTCCAGGTGCTGAAGACGCTCAAGCACTCCAGAAAGTACAAATGCAGCAGAACAGGCAGATGCGAGATTTTCAGAGGTTTCTGACAGACTGGACTGGGGATCTGTTTTGTGCACAGTCTTTGCTCTCCTGGCCATATGAGCAGAACCATTTAAAGACTGTTTGGGTTCCCTGACCTCGTGTTCACTCCTAGCTACCACCTGAAACTGGGAAACACTTGAAGTGAACAAAACTCTGCTTTCTGCACTACCATGCAGTACATTGCAGCTTTTAAGGATGCTTCTGAAAGCGCGGCAGTCATGCACATAACTAGAAATAAAATGTTCTCACATCACTCTTTGCACACTTTCTACTGCACTTCTGGTGCTTGTGCACATGCACTGAAATAAATCAGTTCTACACAACTTGTGCAGGCCTTGACACCCTTCTCTATGTTTCTGAGTTTTTGTGAATAACCTCAGACAGAAGCGGTGCAGAACATCTTCTAGGGTTTACAGAAAAGGTTCTGACTTGGGTTTTTTTGGCATCACCATCTGCCTGAAACTAGGCTTATAATCTAATTTCTATTTATGAGGATTTCAACAGTAGTTCTGGCCATAGTTCTAGATCTAGTCTGACCCAAATCAGTATATAATGTATTTCAGATTTAAGGCATTTTCTGAGGAGTTCAGAACACATCTCTGAATTTGAGTTTTCACATAAAATAGCTCGTGACCTGCAGATTCACACATGCAATACAGATCTCATTTCACTGCAGACTGCTCTTGAAGTGCCACTACAGGATATTGACTTCAATTTAAAACTCTGATGTAAAGTGAATATCAATATTGTTTGAGATAAGATTCCTTTCAGTGAAAGTACTAAGAGAAAAATTTAGACTACATTGTTAAAAATTTTTCCCCATATATGTGATCCTGCAAAAGAGCTTTCAGCAGAAATTCTTATCACAAGTTCTACTTATAGAAATAAAACACTTGGGCATCAATATCAGCTTTTCAGTGCTCAAGCTTTTATCTTAGACATTTTTGCTAAGTTTCTCTCTTAGCCTTATCATTACAATAGCCCAAAGCATCGAGTACATGCACAAATTCTAAGGTACTGCTATATTTTTCTCACATGTTAAATGTAGCTGTGTAATTACATTCATACAATTTGGAGCCTAGATGTGGTAACACAAAAATCAGCACTTATGTTTTCACAGTATTTCCACACTTTGAGAGAGTTCCCTCACCTGCCAAGGCAGGTGTAAAATAGCCTTAAACTTCTAATGTGGCTTTCACAATTCTCAGCTAAATGTGTCAGTGAACTCTGCAGATTCCATCCAAATATTGCTTTGTATCTTGCGTAGTTCTGCAATAGCAGCGAGCCCCTAGCAGTAAGAGAAACACCGTGCTTGCCAGGTGTTATCTACAGGAGTTTCCTACCTGCCTTTTTGGTTGAGGTGAAAAAAGGCTTGGATCCATAGGTTTAGCAAAGCGAGGATTAACAGGAGGGTCAGAGGAGAGCAGGGCTGGTCTATCTGTTAGCTCCTTGTAAAGCATTTTTAAAATTGCAAAGACAGAGCAAAGGAGAAAAAAAAAAAGGAAGACAGTAAATAGGATTTAAAGAATTTCTGAGGCAGAAAGAAATAAAAGCTGCTTTTAAAGTCACGTTATTATGAAGCTTAACAACACATTCTGCAGATTTTTGCCACCCATCCATTTTATTAGCAACTTCTACCATCAAAGATATACTTCAAGTTGAACACATTCAGTACTTTTTAACAGAGCTTATGATCAGAATAACTTCTTTCAGCACGGCCAAAGAAATCTCTGGCCACTTACCACACACAGAAAGCTCAGGGCATTGACAAGGAGCCAGGTAGTGTGCAAACAACTTTGGTTCAAGGATAGAGAAAGTCACTGGACATCTATAAAGCCTACACTACTGGAGGACCTGAATATTTAAATAAACAAATGGACACAAGGACGAAGACTTAAGAAAGCCACCATCCTTGTCAAAACATCCACACCTTGTTCATCCATCCTTCAGATCTTTCGGGTGACAGATCCAAACTCTGCTAATTCCAACTATTTCTGGCTGAAGTGTGACTTTGAGCTTCTCCCCCCTACCTTGGCAGCATGGGACTCTTTCTAAAACACTTCTAGTCACACTAACAACAAACCATGAAAATGCTGTACAATGTGCAAACGTGTTCCACTCTGCCTAGTTTTGGAATGAAAATGGCAGCCAGACACATCTTGCAAAAGATTAGGTTTCCTTTTGAGACTTCCTAGATTTTCCATCAAGACAGACTCCACAGGATATGCAGTGAAAAATACAGGCAACAACACGCCTTCTGCAATACTGTATGCAGCCAGCTTAGACTTCCAAATAACACAAATTCTGCAGGCTGACTTATATGAGATTTCTAGACACTATAACATGTAACAATACATTATATTTATAGCATTGGCCGATCTATATGAGTTGCATTTGTTTACCAAATATTGAGGGAAATGCTTCTAATTTGCATAAAGTATTGAAAAAGACAAGCCACTTCAAACACCCAACAGACCCCTGTCCTCCCTTGGAAATCTGCATCACCTTCACAAGGAGGGACTACAGTTTAATTTCAGAGATGACTTTCATGTTCATCTATGACCTACCTGTCTCCTCAGAATTGTATTGGAAGTGTTCTCTTCAAACTTTGCCAGCAGCTGAGTTGCCATTGATTTGACCTTGTTCTGGTTCATTCCTTCTCTGCCATCACTCTGTTCTTTCCCACTGTTTGTTCCCTGGCTTGGAAAGCCTGAAGTCTGCAAGGAAACAACAGACTGTGTTTTTCTTAGGTTTCCCACAACACTCATGAAGGGAGAGGAGGAGAGAGATAACATCCTCATCAGCAAAGGGTGAAAGGAAATACAGTCTGCAGTATACTAAAATGACATGTTTAGCATGCAAAAGTCACCAAAAAGTATTTTCTTGGGTCCCAGAGTACAGGAAAAGGGAACATTAATCGGTGCTGCTATTCAAAAAGCAGAGTCACAAAGGTGACTAATCAGAAAAGGACTAGAAACCAAGCTGCAATGCAAACTCCTGAAATAAAAAATTGTCTGAACAGCTGAGTCAGGAAAAGAAAAAAAACCCAATACTTTAAATGTTCTTGTGTCAGAACAAAAACTAGTGCAATTTATTTAATGCTCTACTCCCTACTGAATGATTTAAATTAATTTAGCTCTTCTTCAGAGCACACCACAGTAAATTCGAGGTTTTTCTCCTGCCAAGCTCCAAAGGCCAAACCTTGCCCCCACAACTCTCACTGCTTCCTCAGCTCTGGTGCCCATCAAGGAGCTGGACACAGGTGGGCACCACTGAACACCAACCTGCTCAAAGACACCGAAGAGTCCTTTCCGACGCCTTTTGTTAGTCTCGCTTTCTTCTGTTTTCCCTTCAGCCTGAAAGGGCAAAGCCAAAACAAGTTCCATGAGTTCCTGCAGCAGTTTCCAAGTTCACCCCAGCAGTTCCTCCCAGGATAACAAGTTCCATCCCCAGGCGGGTAAGGTCTGGCCTGTGCTCAGCCAGGCACACACAGGGGAGCACTGCCAGTATCAGGGAGTCTCACTGCCCTGTCAGACCCCCCAGCCCAGCAGGATTGCTCCTGGTGCAGCTACCAGGGCAGTAAAAGTTGTCCAACAGCCTCTGACTGGGAGCTCTCACTGGACTCCAGGGTGTGAGAACACAGGCTCATGTACTGTGCTGAACACGGCCCTACAACTTGGGTGTTTATCTTCCCCTCCTTCAGTACTGAGGAGTTTATAATTCATAAAGCACTAACACATCCTTGAAGAAAAAGGTTTTGCAGCATGAGTTGCTCTGTGAATTTTCACCTAGGCTTCACTGTTTACCAGAGACGTAACAAAATCCAGAAAACCCCTCACTCTTTCACTGTAACCCCAAATCTCTCTTAACCTATCTGTCTGCAGATCATGAATTCACAGAACAGTCATACTTCCTTTTTTGAGCAAGTACTGGCTGCCTTAAAGGTCTGTCTCCCTCATAAGGCTCATCTCCCTGACTATGGCTGAACATTACAATACTTAAGCAACCAAATTGCTCCTTTTGTGCTTGAGGCATGCACATATTTCATTATTTTACTCAACTAGAAATTACACAAATCAGTAATACTTCATACTCAACTCTGCACAAACTTGAAAAGTAGTCAATGCTTGGAAATTTTGATCACTTCTTATAACATTCAGTCACAAAGACTGAATATACAGTGATAACTTATGACCAATAAACTACCTTCCACCTATTTGCATTTGCCCATGCTGTAACTTAGTGCCTGCTCAGTCAACTTAACCCCAAGAAGGAATAAAGAGAAAAAGATCAAAGAATGCAGGCTTCCTTTTTACATATAGACTTGGTAATCAATCATTATGCAGTGAAGACCAGTAATCCCAAACGACTTGTGGGCAAACACCAAAAGAACCAGATGACAATATTTCAATTACTTTGCTTTGCTATGTTGTCTTTCAAGCAGCGGCTCAGTATAACCCAGCTTTGCACTACCTACAGTCATCCCTACCCAGAGAGGGTGAACACAGAACAGCACAATGTATCCTGCCTAATAGCCTGGGCCACATAAAAGCAGATTTTGCTTGAGTAATAGAGCAAGCAAGATGCTACCTTTCAGAATCTGACATAAAGGACTCTCATTAACATGCTGACAAAGAAGTGAAAGACAAAGCAATTTAATTGCCCAGCAAGACTCCAAAAGGGCTGCGCTCTGCATTGTGTAAACACCTCCTTTCATTTATTAGTCTGGAGCACAGGAAATCTCAGTTCCTCTCCAGCTGGGCTGACACTCAGAGGAGAAAGAATGGAAAACATGATCCAGCTCAGCACAGGCTGCCAGAACAGCCACAGCCACACCAGCTCCAGGCCTTGCTTCCTGGTCTCCCACAGCCTGTGCCCAGATAAGGATCCCTCCTCCAGCCCAACCCAAGGACAAACCACATGCCATGGAGAGTTCAGTTGGCAACACACTGCTTTCTAAAGCCTGGACAGAATGTTTGATATATACACATGGATAATGCTCAGCACCAGTTTTTGCAGGGGAAAGAACCCTAAAAATGAAGCCACAGCCAAACCCTGGACTCAAGCAGTTGTTTTCCAAGGAGCTTCGTTTCCCAGCTAGTTTCAGCTGGTTATGGCACTCCCTAGTCTGTCCTAACCCACGCTGCTTGGCTTCACAGCCCATCCCTGAAGGAGCTGCAAAACTTTGCACAAAATGTCTTGTTTCCCTGGCTGATTTGGGAAATAACACTTCCACTTTTTATTTCCAACGAGCCCCCATAGTGTGAAACCAGAGGGGCCCTGAAGCAAATCACCTCGTGCTTTCATGTGCTGCCAAGAACTTCAACTCCTGCTATGACAGAAGGCTTATTTCATGACAGGAGGTTAATCAGAGGCTCTATGGCTCAGTAATGGAAAGCTGTCCTCACTGCTAAAAGTCTATTTACTTCTGCAAACAACTCATTGAAAAACAACATTGTGGTCATGATAAAGGTTTTTTTTTCCAAAGAAGTAACCCACAAGAAAAAGCAAAGTTTATTCTGCCTGTTTGGTTTCTCACTGCTTGGCTATCTGGGAACCATGTCACTTAGTTTTGCGTACATGTGGGTGGCAGGAAAAAAATATTTCCTAACAAGGACAACTTGAAGTTACTGGACAATTGACTGTACACAGGTTTTGAAAAATTCTGCATTTGCAGATTGAAAATATTCAAGACAAAAGTCAGTGTAGGAAGTATCTGGAAATTCTGGAGCAACTCTTCAGGTAAAAAAAAATAGAAATCCCATTTCTACAAGACAAGAGAGCAACAAATTTAAAAAGCAGTATATTAAAATACTGAGAAATGCAGTAGATGTGCACATGTGTCAACTCAGGCCTCTGCAAAGCTTCAAGGCCCTGTAGTCCTTAATCACAGCACGTATGGGAATGGATTTTTTTATAATACAGGGACATTAACAGGGCCTGTCAGTAAGTTTTCATTAGCAAGTGACCAAGAGAGAAAAGTACATGGGCATGACTAAGAAATTGTTATTCCAGAGCTGCTGATCAACCTGCCCACTGTTTGTCACCATTGCAGGTTTCCTCTGTAAGAATTGGAAAGCTTCCATTCAGAACCCTGACACCATCCACAAACAGTGCAAATCTCTGCTTTTTTCAAAAAGCAGCACTCCCAATCAATAAACCGTCTAGCACAGCACTGATTATTTGAACTGGTATATAATAGAATGGCTGTATATTTAACTCCAGGAATACAGAGCTACAGGACTCTTTTTCTTACAGGTAGAAATAGGTCAGAAAATTATAGCATAATTTTTATGCATACAGCATGTACACATCAGCTCCTTATTTCTGAGCCTGAAAGTTTATTTTCATCTTTTCAGGAAAAAAATATTCATAGGGCAAGTCTTGTTTCACAACTCACCTTTGGTACTCGTTTTCTTGGAGAAGTTAAATTGATGTAATTATTAAAGATGAAATTCGATGATTTTGGTGAACCAAGATCATTATTTTCTCCATTTTGCTTCTCAGAAGCATCTGTTGGAAAAACAACCGCTTAGGATATTTACTTAGATTTGTTTTTAAATTATTCTGACTAAGCCAAAGCTTTCCATTTGAGTGCTGGTAGCAATTATATGTAAGAAACACAGGCAAATAGAAGTAAATACATACAACGTAGTGTGGCTTTTTTAAAAAAAGAAAAAGAAGCATAAGCATGAATGTGCTGTGTGCAGTCATCCCTCCCAGTGAATCACATCAGTAACTTGATACATGACCTTCATGATGTCAAGCAGCAGTTATCCAGCTGCTCCTACTCCCTGAAACCACCAAGGACCCACAAAACCTTGGTCTTTAATCAAGCTTTTCTCCTTTCCTGTGTTAAACCCAAGGTAACTCTTGCAGAATGGCAAGAGAGAAAGGCTCAGCTGGGAAAAAACTCTTGGCTCAAGAGCAGTGTTTAGCAGCAGCCTGGATGAAAGGCTGCCATCTCCCCAGTTGCCAAAGCCCAGGTGTGCCTCACCTACTGCCCGCAGAGGAGTGCCCCGGAACAGCTCGTAGAACTTGGACAGGTACAGCACCATGCTCAGCTTGTCGGGCTCCCCGGCCAAGCCCAGCTCCTTGCCCGTGGTCACCGGCGGGATCCCGAACTCCTGCTCGGCCACATCGAAAGCTAGCTGGTTGTTCCTCACCACGTCCTCCTCGTTTAGGGCGTCAAAGTCGCTGTGGGGACAGCACAGTGGCATCGCTCGCTCCCTGCTCCCTCCGGGAACACGTGGTGCTGCCACGCCCACGGCACGGCAGTGCCCGGAGTGAGGGCGCTGGGATCTCACTGGTTCAAAGATACACAGTCCACACGGTGCCAAAGGGAAGAGCCTCACACAAATCCCCTTATTACAAATATTGGCTTTGCCAGAAATGAAACTTAAAAGCTTTTTCACTGAACTGGACCCTGATGTTGTCCCACAAAAAAAAGATCCTCTTATTTTTGGAGAGAGGCAATTCTTCCTCAGAAGTGCTAAGATATGGTGGTCTGCAGACCATCCACAGAAGACGTTTCACTCCCTTGGAGAGTATGCACCCTCTAGGCTGCTTCAGATAGCAAGGACTTCCCTTTGGGAAGCCCCCTTGGGAGACTTCCTTGTAGCTCAGGGTGAGCAAAATGTTTCAACATGCGAACCTTTGCCGTTCTGTGTTAATGCTTTGCACCCTATTGGTTATTCCCCTTGTTCCAAGTTTTTATCCCTCCTGATTGGATCTTTTTGGATTCTTTCTCTGACTGGTCCCTTTCCCAATTCCTTTCCCCAGTGGCCAAGTCGTGAAACCCCATCCCCTGGCTACCCTATATAGTCCCTCGCCCTCGGGCTATTCTATTCTTTCCCCTTTGGACTTTGCTGAATAAAGAAGTTCTCCTGCAGATCAAGAAGACCCCATCTTGCTGTTTTATTTCTGCGTCACCTGAGGGGGCAAGTGTGGATCTGCTGCTCAGGCAGCTTTTAAAGCTCGGGCAGCTTTAAAAAGAGCTAGTCACCCTACTCCTTGAGAGTACCTGTGCCCCCGTCAAAGCAGGTGTCTTTTTAAAGACGCTTCTGATGAGGAAGGTCGCAGCACCTTGACCATCAAACCAGACCACAACACTAAGAAACCTTTCCCTTCTCCAGAAACAGCTGAACTATTATAGACTTCATCCATTAGCAACAGATTACTTAGGTTCAATTAGTTCTATAAATCATCAAAGCCAGGAAGAATAAATTTAGGACAGCATTCTATGGAAGTAGCACATTATATGTGTGCACACATGCACAGGCACAACCTTTCCTTTTTTACGGTTTTACACAGAGTTTGAACAGGGATCTCCTGTCAAGGTCATAACTGAATTTAGCAGTGCACTGAGTAAGTACATCACACATCTGGAACTCTGTTATCCACTCTCTAATCCGTTTTCTATGGGACCTATTCTAAGACTCTGATCTTTTGAACAGCTTCCAAAATTCATGATTAAAATAAACATGTGAATAAATTACAAAGCTCTAGGCAGGGTAGTTTCTTTCTCCTCGCAGTGGAATGTGAGTTTTTGAATCCCCAAAGAATTTCTCCTCTTCTCTCACCCACCCACTGCCCATTTCTGGAGCTAGGGGCTGTCACTGGCAGCCTTCTCTCTTGCCTGCCTGGCTTTCATCTGGCCAAGTCCTCCCCGCAGGCTTATTGAACACAAAAAGCCAACAAGATCCAAACAAAATGTTAATTGAACAGCAGGAGGTCTGTTAGCTCAGGAAGACAAATGTATTGACTTTGTAGAGAACGGTGTAGAGAACATGTTTTCCATGGGCAGCAAAGATTACTTTGCTTTCTGCACCCTCTCCCCTAAAAACATCCATAATTCTAATTGTTCTAAACTAACCCAAGGCACAAAAAAAAAAAAATCATGCTATTCTTAAAATCTCAGCTCTTCCTCTGGCAAAACTGTACAAGCAGATACCCAAGGTACCACTCCTATTTTTTCCACTTTATCACACCTCATAAAAAAGCTCAATCTTTCCTTTCATCCATCCAAAATAAAGGGAGGTTGACAGTAATTCAGGTATGACTCCTAAGGCTCTGTAGGAAGACAAGTGAATGCATCCACTACATTTTGGAGACTGGTGGGAAGAGAAAATCACCTATTGACTGCACCCAGCAGTCAGTGTCATTTTCTGACACCTGTTACACACTGACCCTCTTATATCTAACTATGGGACATTACAGAATATTCAGATGCATGAAGTTGGGTCATGCAGCTCTAGGACCCCAGAAACTGTGCCAAAGGGGAATGCTGTCTTAAACTCAACCCCTAGGGCATTTAATTTTCACGGCCCAGCCTTGAAAGGACATGAAAGGACTGCCCATGTGAAAGGACTCTGCGCTCTCCTGGACAGAGTTGTTCAAAACCTCCATCGTCCAACATTTCCCTACTTGACTGTCACAGCAACCAGTGCAACACACGGAGGATGGCTCACTGCAGGCTCACCCAGCATTTTTGTGACTCATGGCTGTGGTTTCAGAGAGACACTAAAACTTGTCTCCAGGGATCCGGGAATGCAGGTCTCCACATTCCCCAAGAACTGCAAATTTCGTTTTAAATAGACACACAACTCCCACAAACATGATAAATCATATGGTTCAAAGCCTTCCCAGCTCTTTGAAAGCACATATATTTAATTTTAAATGGCATGCAAGGACATACAGAAGAAACAAAGCAGCCCCAACCCCACCCCGCCCACCTCCCAAACCTGGCCATGGTGTGCACTTCCTTGCAGAAAGCAGCCACAGAAGGGCACTACAGAGTGTCAGGGTTGTTCTGGCTTGCCTTACACAACCCTTTGACAAATGCCTTACCAAGGAGCTCCACAGATGTCACTTACATAAGGTCAGGCCTGAAGCGATGGATGATGGCACAAAGAGCAAGGCCACTTTTCCAGGAGGTGGTCAGGTCAGTGACATTAACGTTTCTGTATCCCTCTGTCTGCTTCTGGCACCACGTCAGAAGCTTGTTAGGCCGAATATCTGACTCTGCAGAAACAGGACAATGAACATTTCAGTCAGCTTTCGCGTGCTCAGAAGGCCACAAATGTTAAGTCACAGCAAACAGGAGATGCCACTCACCTTGTCTTGTGAGGTTCACTGATCTTCTAATGGAGCTCACTCTTTCAAGAGGACACTGCTGTAGCTCATTGGTAACATATAATTGTCTCACCTACAAGGAAAAGCAATTACCAGCCTAACATCAGAAAAAACCCCAGTTTTGTTTCCAGGTTAACTTTATCAGCAGCTGGTTCTAAATTGAGGAGACTCCTGGAGATTTTGTTTACACACCCCTTGCAGATCTATTTACCCTTGACAAAAAAAGAACTGATTTCACAAGCAAGCCTTTTAAGTACTGACCTGGTGAGGTCGAACACAGCTCGAGTTCAAGTTTGGGTATCTTGTTCCCGGGTCAATGGTGTACTGGTCAAAGTTCTTATTAATATTTTCAGGGGTTGTCTGAGGCAAGAGTCGATAAATGCTCTCTCTTGAAGAGGAAAAAGATGCAAGAGTTATGTATTAAAATAAATATTTATTATATAAAGGGATTGGAGTTTTTTTCAGCTGCCTAAATCTTATTTTGGTTCTCTCAGGACAAGTGTTATGGACTAAATGCATAATTAATCCATCCCATTTCTTATCCCCACTCAACAGAAGGATGCCAAGACAAAAAAAGGACAACAAGATGGACACTTAGAGCTTATGCCCATATTTTCCTGAAGTAGGAACTGAGCAAGAAAAAAAAAAGGAGGTTACATCATCCAGTCATCTGGTTTTGCTTTAACATCTACTCAAGGAGTAACTTCTTTACCACATAACAGCACTAAATCCTGTCATCCTTCAATTCCTATAACCACCATAGCTTGTTTTACTATGCTGTTCAATTTTCCATTTGGGACTAGGCTGTGTTTGAGTCATCCCACAGGATTCTATCTTGAAACTTATCAAAGTGCTGCAGTTAGTAAAGCTCCTGCTTGAATTCCCACAACCATAAGTCTTCCTATTACGTATCTGCCCCAAAACAGCCTGGGCAGCTGTAGCAGAGCAGGGTGGCTGCCAGCAGGGCCTAAGTCAGCAACTTCAACTATCAGACCATGGTGACACCAGGTCTGCTGCTGTACTCAGCAACAGATTTTCTTATTTCAGTCAAAAAAGCTTCTGGTGCAGCATTATAACAATTCTCCTTTGCCACGTATTTATCAGCCTAAAGAGACACCACTAAGCCAAACTGCAGAGTTAAAACCACAGAGACCAACTCTGAGTGTTGTTAGTGTTGAAGAATTTATTTAGACTACTTTCAGGATTTTTTCTTAAAATGATAAAAAAACAGGTGTTGAGATGGCTGGAGGTTTGGGTTTTTCAGTACAAGGTCTCTTTGGTTTATTTCTTTAAGGATCACAGTTAAGTAACACAAATCAGTGATTTAAACCCTAATAATACTTCTCCTGATAGCTTTCTGAAATCCACTGCCTTCTAGCACTGCAGTGGCTCTTTAAACCACTGGAAATGCTGGGGACCAAATCAGCACTCACCGTTCAGCCAGGATCTCCAGCGGGGGCTTCCCCTGCGCCCAGCTCCGCACCATCCACGCCGTGTCAAAGGCAGCCAAAAAGCCTCTTGCACAGCCAGTACCCATCGGCCAGAAGGGCTGCAACAAGCATTTACCCTTTAATTCCTCCTATTTCTTAAGTTCTTACTGCAAAAGTAACTTTCAATGCAAATTTGGAGTCTACGGTTACATACTGTCTTGGAAAAATATCCCAGAAAGGGTCAAAATGCAACACAGGCAACACCTGCAGGTTTTAAATGTGCCTCTCCTTTAAGTCTTAGGTAGGGGGAAAAAACATTACTTTTTTTCACTTTTTCCTTTTATTTAACTTCTGTATTTAAAAACAAATTTCTTAGCCTCGAAAGGTAAAGGCTGAGAAAAAAAAAAGAAGACTCAAGAATTATTCAAAGAAAAAAAGAAAAAAAAATTATGCCCTTCTCACATCCTAAATTTGTTTTGGACTATTCTTTTCAAATGCCTCAGGCTGTCAGCATGGGTTTAGGAAAAAAAAAAAGTTGCAGCATACACTTTCACTTCAGAAAGAAAAAAAAAGGGAACATACTAAGGCAAAGAGACTGCAATAATAATAATTTGGGTCGGGTTTTTGTCTATGATGGAATTCAGTAAAATTATGCTATGCACCCAAGCTAAGGACACGGAGCTCACACTTTTCAGACAGAAACGTAACTTGCACAAAGCAAAATGGGATCTCAGCCAGAGGCTGCAGCCAAACATTAACTATGACAAACTATGGCATAAAAATAGGAGAGAAGAAAAACAGGGAAAAAAGTCTATTCCAAAGAAGGTACCACTGTATCAGGGCATGTAAAAGAGAACATATTATATTAGAGGATAGACTGAATGGATGGATTAAGGAAATAAAATAAAAAATCTGAAAATACTACTTGGAAGGCATTCCAAGATATACCTCAAGCAAACTATCTCCAACAAGCGCCACCAGGAGCTGATGTCTGTGCCTCTCTCTCACCAGCGCAGCGTTTTCAGATGCATACATGGAGGTAAAATCAAACATTGCTACATCTGGTTGGCCATAGTGATTAATTGCAAAATCCAAGGAAGGCAGCTGGTAGTTTGTTGCAAAGTCAGCAGCTTCTCTGGCATAGGACAGCAAATTGTTCTGGTTCACATTTTCCCCACAGAGCAGCAGCTCAGTATCAATGGAGTCCTGCAAGGAGAGAAGGATGTGGAATGAGGGACTCCATGAATGAGAACACTGCAGTCTCACAGCAGGACTGGGAGCCACACATCTCACAGCAGCAAGAAACCAGTGACATTGTCATCTCCTCCAAAAAGCCAATGCACAAACACAGGTACTGCCCCAAACAGAAACTCTCCTCGCCCACACTGAACAAGCAGCTTTGCTTGCAATAGAAGTAATCTTCTCCCAGTTTCTTGGTTATGTGTTGTCTCTTTCTCCTAGTTTCTCCCAGTTCCTTGGTTATGTGTTGTTTTCAGAACATTACTCCCCTCACATCAAAAGATGTTATCCACATCACTGCAAGGCTTTTCTGTACACATGCACCACACATCTGAAACCACAGGAGAGCAGGAACACTGATGATGTAACATGTGGGGCTCAGCCTCAAGGTTTGACTCAACATCTCAGTAACAACACCATATTCAAACCTGGATTGTAGCAGCTTTTTCTGTTGTTCATTTTTGGGCTGGGATTTTTTTTTTTTTTTTTTTTGGCCAGAGTGGTGAAGGACCCTGCCTTTACAGGTCATCCTACTTTAAGGCAGTGATTATTAACAAGGCAGGTTCTATTTCCAGCCTAATCATGGATGAGACCCCTAATCACAGATGATACCACAGAACCGCTATTAGCCCAGTTGTTCCAGACAGACTGGGGTGGTTTGTTTTTTTTTTTTTTTCCACTCAGAGCTGAGTAGGTCAGGAAAACAGCTCTGATGAGCCACAGCTGCTGCTCCTCTGCTCCAAACTCCCCACAGATGCCCTGGGACTGCCTCCACCTACAAACACCAGTCCCACAACTCTAGGGCCCACCAGCCACTCCACCCAAGGGATTCTGCCCTTTCTCTCTCCCACCCTGGTTGGTCATGGACAGCAGCTGGGCCCCAGAAGCCCCTGGCCTCCAAAAGGGCAGGGAATCATGGCACTGAGCTAAGTGGTCCCATCAGAAAGCCAAGAGCCCTTCTGAGAGTTCCCCACAAGTACTTCCTTCAGGAAATTACTCCTGGCTGCTTTGGCACTGTCTTACTTTGTAAGAAAAATTGCTCTCTCTTGAGTTTCCAGGAAGGGAAATTTAAGTGGTGCCATAACACTTTTTAGAAACAAAAGAAAATAAACCCTATATTTAACAGAAGAAGCAAAAACCCCAAACCAAACAAAACCCCAAAACCAAAACAAACAAACAAACCAACCAAAAAACCCCCACAACAACTCAAAATCCCAAGTATCCCTTGGGTCAGGCCATCATGTTTACAGCCTTCTTCTATCATGTTTTCATGTTTGACCCTCTTTAGAGAATTTGCAATTTAGCCTAGGGTAGGTTTTATGCTTCCTTATTTGTCTGATAAAACTGGACGTAGCTGTGCTAAGTTCACCCTTAAATAATTGAGGATTTTATTTTCTGCTGTCATGATCCCACCACGTATATCCAAAGTGACTCAAGATCCCATTTCAGCCCATTTCAAAACTGATTAATTTAGGAAGTACTGTTTTCAGTTCTCCATAGAAACTTTGACCTGACTGAAGGGAAAAAGCAAATTCTGAAAATGTCAAGAGTAAGATCCAAGTGACCTGAGCTTGAATGAAGCATTTAAGTCTATAAACACCCTCTTTAACATGCAGCAACGTTTATGCAGATGTTCACACTTACTCTGTGCCAAGTAAGTAAAATAGAGCTTAACCAACATTTTTACATACGTTAATAATCACTCCTTTGTCCAGAAGACTCTGCTTTTTTGCTGTCATCACAAAATAATGCGTGCTGTCTTTATAGTAAACAATATTCTCCAGGTCAATCCCTGAAAAGAGATACACATTTGTCACCAAGCCTGTGTCATTCACTAACAACATGGGATTGATCCTGGCAGGTGCCTTTCCTTCTTAGGATGCATTCACTCTCCCAGCTGGGATGAAGGATTAGTGGGCAAAATGCTATGAAACAAAACAAGAGAGGAGATTGGTCCAACCCAACATGAGTTGTTCTCAGCACAGTTTAAAGTTATTCAGCATTCTTCCAGGGAACATCCAGTCAGCTACAGCATTAGCAGTTCCTGGGGTAGAATAGGGTGCCAAGGGAACAAAGTGTTTTTCGGGTTGCTAGGGCTCTGGCATTGGGTCTGACCAGGGGGTTCGGTTTCAATTACAATAGTGATTTTAAAAAATCAGCTGTAAATCAAGAATAGAATTGATTGTACTGACAGTGAATGCAACTATTCTGAAATCCCTTTCCATTAAGATGTGTTTCACAGTTAATATTTTTAGTATTTATGGCAGATTTTAGTTCTCAGTTTATCAGCTCCACACATCAAAAAGCAAGAATAAACTCCTACCAGAAGGGCAAAGACTTTTTCAAAGGGTTTAAGCTATTCAGCATGTGAACAGATAGAAACAAAACAAATCATGTCTTAAGGGAAAATCTCTGGGCCCTGAAAATGCTCTTCCAAATTTGTTCAACATAGCAGACATTTTTGCAGTGGAGAAAAATTTAAACACTAAAACAAGCCATGATGTGGCAACACCCAAGCTAAAAAACTATCCCACTGCACCATAAATGGACATCTCCATCTGCAAGCTTCTGACATCAACAGCTTTTTATCACTTGGAAATTTTTTATACACATTAACTGATGTTACGAGTAACAGGAAGGTGGCACACAGAGTTCCCCTGCTGCCTCTTGTATTTGGTAGTGAAACAAATGAGGATGCACCCACCCGTTTCCTCTTTCAGGTCCTGGAAGAACTTCTGGTTGAAGATGAAAGCAACCCCACTAATTTCTTCTACCTTGGCTTCTGCAGTTGTATTTCTGTTTATAAAATTGGCAGTGATGGCAATAGCCAGCTTTCCACGAAATTCCTTCCTCCTGAAGCCTGGAGAGCAAAGACAGGAATTAAAACCACTGCAAACTTCAGACTGGACTTTCAGGGAGGGTCAGCTCAAGGCAGCTCAGTATCTTTCCTACACTTCATCAAACAACACATCATTGTAGATTCCACCATGCTTCCAAAATTCCCTTTCATGTAAAGACACTTTTCTCCCCATTTTAAGCTGCAGAACTAGAGCTGCACTGCATTCAAGATAGTCTCACTAAAAATGGTTGGGTGGGAAAGAAGTTAAGGAAAAATTATGACTAAAGAAAAACATGGAAAAATTTTTTGACATGTCTGGAAATAGAACAGGTCAATTTCATTGGAGGGAGACATTTTTAACCTGCTAAGTGACAAGTTAGGTATTTGTTATATAGGTGGTAAACAGCTCATGAAAAAAGATGCAAGAGATCAGCAGTCAAAAGCAGCAGAGAATGATGTGAAAAACAGAAACCTCTGTAGCAGTGCTTAGGTGCACACACTACCAGCTAATAAGACTTTTCACAGGTATTTGTGATTGAAAAATACTCAGTGGCTTAACTGTCATATTTCCAAGGTGAGATCAACTGAGAAGCGTCTTGCTTCATCATTGCTTCCACTTTTCAGAGAAAAAAGCCCCCTAAGCCACAATCTTGCAATCACACATTGAAGCTTTTCCATCTCTATGTTCTCCTTATCCATAACTAAATTATGAAGAAGGACAAGGGATCCTTAGAGTATCTTTAGCCCACTGCAGATGACTTCAGAGAATATGTTGTTTCACAACAAGAAATAAATCGGTTAGGAATTTTTTGTCTCTGTGCTTCTTGATATGCTCTCATTATTTCACTGGGATAGATTTGATATGACACCAGCTTCTGTACATATCTTCAGTGCACCAATCACTCCCCTAGATCCTGGTATGATGATAAACACTAACCTCTCAACAGACTCTGCAGCTAAGATAATAATAATAATAATAATTAGGTTTTGCTGGTACCTGACTATTTAAACAGTCTTTTATGGGGGACAGCTGGACACCAATGTAGGGAAATTTCCTGCACAGCATTACAAGGAATTAACTGTAAGCACATTGTGGTTGGCAGATAAAAGACTAAGCAGACAAACTATGAAGCTAATAAAAAAAGGAAAAAGTGTACTTGTAGAACAGAAACTAGCATGGATATAATTAGAGTTAAAAGGCAAATACATAATTAAGTAACAGGTGTGATCCTGTGATGTTTCAGCAGCTTATCTAGTGTGTGTCTAAGAAACACAGCTCAGGTCGTCTGAATTCTCAGCAGCGACTCAGATCAGGAAACATTTATCCCCTCTCCTCCCACACACCTTGGAGCTATTTATTATCTTTTGATATTGTTTCTAAAGGAACTGCTTCGGAAGCTCAGTGTCATTTACAAAGAAGCAGTGCCTCTGCTGCCTCCATTAAATACCCGGCAGTCACCTTCTGGTCATGAGTTCAAGCACACTGGGCAAATTCACAGCACAACAGCAAAGGCTGTGCAATTCCTGACATGTATCTTGTCAGCCTCCTTCAAGTTAAATCATCATCTAATTACTTAACCTTGAAGCAAGCCCAATGGAACCATGATGCATTCTGCAGGCAGCGCAGATACACAGAGCTCAGATGCAGTAATGACATTAAATGTCTCTTATTTTAACTATGACTTAACAACAACACCAAAAGGTACCACATAAAATAATAGCTTCCACACAGACTTCCATGGATTGAAAGGTAGCCTGCTGCTTTGTGTTCTCCTCTGAGTTTTAGATCTTTCAAGGTACCCCAAAGACCAAGGCTAATAACACACGCTCACCCACCTTCCAAGGTGTTCCTGCGGCCATCTGCACCAATGATAACATCAAATTCATACTCTGACAAAGGGTGATCCATGGGGAGAAATTCAGCCCTCCAACCTGTCTCTGAAAACACAAATAATATTTATTAATTCTTCCATGGAGAAGTGATTTCATAGTCTGAGGAAAGGGCACTGAGATAAAGGGTGCATTTTTCATTCTCTGGATCACCTAATGCAGTAACTTCCTATCAGAGCCACACCACAACAAGATGCTCAAGCTCAAGCATCTGATTCTCACAGAAATAACTCCACAGCCACCTTACCAGGGCAGTATATACATGTGGTTACAGCAAGGAAGAGCTGGCTACTAAAAGTAGAAAACTAGCATTCCATCATCAATGCTTTTAATTATCTTCTAAGTAGAAATTAAATGGAAGCATACTCACAAAGCTAAATTTAATCTTTTTACAAAGCTGATTTTGTGTATTTGTACTGCCCATATTTTAAAATTATATGTATTTTAATTACTTAAACCAATATACCTGTTCTACTGTCACTATATGACCCTTTGAAGAGATACCATAGCGTTTTAATTAAAGTAAAATTTTAAAATATTTTAGTGATACTACACCCTAAATGTTAATATTTTTTAAAAATAGAAAATTAGAAATCTTTTTCTACTGTTTAAAAAACTTGCATAAGAATGCTGATAAGACTTTGGGTGCCAGTGGGAGTTAGATCAAATATGAACGCAAAACGTGGCCCTGGGGACTTAATCCATCCTCAATATTTACATTATCAATCAAAATCTGTTTTTGCAAGAAGATCCTGAGAAGCCACACCAGACTCCCTATGAAGCCTCAAACACATGCCAGAAGGCATAGTGCAAAACCTCAGCTTCTCAGCCTGGGTTGTATTTTAAAGATTTATCAATGCTCTGTCACACTGATACTTGTCACACCTGTAACTACACAGAGCAAGGCTGGCTGAATAAGACCAAAAAACTCTGATTTCTTTAAACAGAGTTCAACTGCCTTGTAAGACTTGATGTAACACCTGGAACAAAAAGAAGATTCTGTGAACAGAACTGTATTATGATAAATAATACTTTGGTTTTCTTGATCTTCTGGAGGCTCCAGGACTTTCACAAATTCCAGGTTCACGTGAATTTCGACTCCCAGGATAAGTGCAACTTTGAAAAGAATGAGCTGAAGCTGCCGAATACCTGTGGGGAGCAAGTAACAAAGATGTTTTTGATAAGTAAGCAACTCCAGCTGCCACCAGCCTGCTAGACATCTGAAATTCACTGTTGGCACAAGTGTGTATCATCTCTATTTCTCATACTGTAATGAATGCAAACATAGCAACCACCAAAGGATGTTGTTCCCTTCCGCCTCCTTTTCCTCTTGCAGCACAATCTTGTGGGCAAAACTCATTTCAGTTGAGTTTCTTAGAATGCTTTTGTGGATATTGGCCTCCTAATGATATTTAAAGGATCTGCTAACCAGCATGTTTCAGAATACAAAATTTTACACCATATTTCCCTGCAAAACAGTCTATTCTGCTATTTGCGTTTACCTTCAACATACCAGAAAAAATATCAATATTCTTCACACCTCATAATCAAAACCTGTTGTTTAACCATACCAGACTAACAAAAAAATCTGCTCCATAATACTGTAACTTGCTCTACTGCTACTTTAATTAAATGAGACCATTTATTTTCCTCTCTGTGTGCACACATGCACTTGCACATGGTTAAGGTAGATGAACTTACTGCCAAACCAAGAATGCCTCCACCAATCTTTTGATCCTGGTAACCTTGTACCCGAATAGTGCCCATGCCCTCAGATACTCACTGATGTGATCAATAGATCCTGCACAGAACTTCCCATAAAATTTCTTCGCTCCCAGCCCCCGGAGGTCGTGGATGGTGAAGGGCCAGAGATGCAGCACATTGTTCCTTGAGAAAGTGTCCCGCTTCTCCACAATGACAACCTTGGCTCCCAGGAAGGCAAGCTCTATGGCAGTCCGCAGGCCACAGGGGCCACCTCCAATAATTAAACACTGGCAGAGAAAAGGAGGAGTGTGACACAGGGTTTTCTTTTACTTCTACACAGTTTCCAGCTTACTTATTGGTGTGACTTGAAATACAACTGGACTTGCACTACTGAGAGCACAAACAATTAATTTACTTCAATCGACAAAAAGTAATTTTTTTTTGCACATGGTGTTCAGCCTATTTAAAAAAGGTTAAACTGAACCTAATGCAGACACAAAAGCATCTGATGAAGAGAAGTAAGAGAAAAAACAGCAAAAAGCCAAGCATTTTTGAGCATCTGCTTGCACATTTTTAACCCCCATTTAGCATTTCTCAAGTGCTTGCAGTAAACAGCATTACAGTTGTGTAAAAGGGAGGGGAAAGGAAATAAGTGATCTTAGTGTAGGCTTTTTTTATTTTAAAGAGGAAATGGGTGTACATTTACTAGATTTGTTGGACAAATCTACGATAAGCCACTAGCCTTACGGTATTAGCTACTCTCTTTCAACGGTGGATGTAACAGCCTGGTTCACCTACTGATGTAAAGCAGGACATGCCAAGGGAACTCAGCAGACTTGTCCTGCTCTGCCAGGGAACTCACCCTGCCCTATTCCATTTCACCCAGTGCTAAACATCCTCACTTTCAGGACAATCGCATATTAGGAGCTTAAATCTAAATTTGAACATCCTTGGAAGAATTGTTCCCAAAACAATTACTGAAGATTCCTGCCCACATTTTAGTTGACAGCTGCAATTTCTCACAGACTGACAGGCAAAGGATTTCCAGAAAGCAAACTAATTAAACCCCAAGCATATCTAATGCTTACATTTTCTTGACTGATTACTAAAAACTGATTAGAAACAGTCCTATAGCTGGACAATGCTGTGGTTCCATACCTCCTATGAACCCCCTCCACTCCTCCAAACCCCCCAGATTTCACACAACCCACGCCATGAGTTCAGCTCTGCCGTGGCTGGAGCAGGGAGGGCCGAGGTGGGTCTGGGAGGATGGGAGAGCTCCAGAACAGCCGAGCTGGGCTGTGCTGCAAATCCAAGGCCAGACACACTCCTGTGCGTCCTGCACACAGAGCCAGACACTGAATGCAGCTCCAAAGCAAGCACAGGCTCTATCTGCAGCCTCACTGGATTCCAGTCGGTTTCCCCTCGTTACATTGCAATTTCGGAAAATAGAGTCATTTATTTACTTTGGGCTGGTTTCATTTGTTTTCAGATTTAACAACTTAAGCAAAAAAGTATCTGGTGCTGACTTTTGTCCAACCCGAATCAGAGAAGTGCAAAAACGTCTTTTTTCAATTTCATAAATAATTCTAATAAATTCTCATTGAAAGAGGAACTCCTGTGAGGTGCTTTGGCTTTGCTTTAGGCAAGTGTTTTGTTAACCAGAGATATTAAAGTTAGGCTGCTGCCTTAGCCACTTGGCTCTGTTCCTCTAAAAAGAGTGTATTTAATTCACAATTTCAGAAGAACACTCTTCACTGCACGATGAATATTAAAAAAAAAAAAATCAACAGATGTAACAATATAAAAGAACAAAATAGAGGGCATATGTAGTCCAACTGAAGAGGATCTCTGGTGGATCTGGGTCAGACTTTTTGAACATGCTTCTTGTGATTAACATGGGAACTCTGAGCTCTGACAAGTGAGTGACTCAGTTGAGCTTTCACAGCTTCTAGTCACATTGAACAGGCAGCTAGAAACATTTTACAAATAAAGCCCATACACGGTCTGATAAGGTGAGGCTGGTTTTTTCACTTACAAACTGTATGATATATAAATAAATGCAACTTTGAAGAAAATAAAAAATAAAAAGAAACAGCAGTCTTGGAGATGCAGTCATAGGGGACCCTGCCAAGTAACAAAACCCACACAGAAAACCCTTCGTTCCTCCTGGTTCTTTGCAACACACTATGTTAGCATTTTAAGGCGTATTCTGCCCTCTCCCCTTCTCCTATCACAATGACAAAGTATCCTCATAATTGCCTAGAGACACTATGAAAAATGGCTGTATGTTTGCCACTATCCATGGTTACCTCCAGAAACACGTTTATCTACAGCCCAGAGCTGTTTGTTGTTTGATTTACTGAGGACGCTTCCTGCTGGTGTAGAACTTACTCTCGGCACTTCTTCATTTAATTTTGAAACTTCTGGGGTCAAAATCAGCACAAAACTCTTGCAAAAGTAATTCTTACTACATTTGTATTCCTATCTTTGTTAAGTAAGGGAAGGGTCCATTCCACTCCCCGGTGCTCTGCTTGCCAACAGAGTCCCAGAAGAAACCCTCCTGCAGCCAGCCTAGAACAAACTTTGAATGGCATCCTATTTTCCCCTCCTGTTATTCCAGTCTCCCGGCCCACAAGGGCCTGCTTTTGGAACTAATTTCCTGCAATTTAACACAGATCATGACAGCCGGCATCACACAAGGGAGTCTTGAACAATGAATCCTGAATGAACAAATGCCAACGGGCTTCTTGACATCCACATCACCATTCACACATCAACTGCCTTTTAACAGTGCCAGATCATCCCCCACGAAAAGCTAAAGGGCAACTTGACTTTTCAAAGCATCTCCTACAAATTATTGCAAGTGTCAGTTGCTGAAAAACAGACAAAGAGCTTTCGCATACTTCTTGCTCAAGATGGAAATGAAAGGAGAAAATCTTGTATAGTTTTACAGGGCAGCTTATGAAAGAATAAGATCATGACCAGACTTCTGTGACCTGCCTGAAGAATCAGTATCATGTTGGATGTTACATCTTGTTTTACTACTGAGAGCATACCATGTTGTGCAAGATAATAATACCAAGAGAAGACATTTTTCTTAGTGAAACCTCTGAGTGCAAATGGCTGATCTTCTGCCTGCAGATGTACGTGAATATTTTCTGTCAAAAGAGAAGCTCCATTGAATTTAACACATTCCCCAAGAACAATACCTATGTTAAGGAAAAATTACATAAAGAATACAAGTTACAAAATTCCCACTGAATTACACTAATGCAAGTTTCCAGGTCAGTTAGTTGCCTAGTAACTAACTTAGGACTATTTCAGTTTAAATTCATACTTAATAAGTAAAGCATGGACATTTTTGCACTTCACAATAAAACACTAATAAGCCCATGCATATTTTCTAGAAGTTGTTTATTCAAGTTGCTGAGTAAATACTCTGCATCTATGATGCTGTTAAAAAGTATTGTACTATTCCCTAAAAGATAATTGTTTCTGTATAAATCTTGTCCCACACTACAACCAAGCACAATACACAATGCATTATTTATCTTCAGACAGAAATAGAGCAGAACTTCATGGATTTCTTCCTGCTACAAATAAAAGGATGGATCAGAAATCTTCATTTGTATTTACTAATATAAACACAAAGAGCATTCGCTAAGTCCCATAAGCTTGACCCTCCACTCAAGGGTCAGTCTGACTGTGAGAGATGCTACTTTCTCTCTCTGAGTATGTTTAGGAATGCCAGTGCCTTGAAAATCTCCAGGAAATATTGCTAGTGCCGAGCTAAATGGCAGCACAAGTCACCTGTCCAATAGCACAGTGTCCTCTGTACCAGGCACAGGATTTTGAGATCATCTCCTGTATATAATGTCTAAATACAGGACTCAAAGTAGGAGGGGAGAGAGAGGGATACAATGCATCCCTCCTTTCCCCCACTATTAAATCATCAGCCTGTGAATCCAGGCACCTGCATCCCATTCTGGGAAAACCATTTGCAGTTTAACAGCTGAACACCACCGTGTTTAACAAAAAAACCCCCAAACAACAAACAAACCAAAATCAACAAACAACAACAACAAAACCCCAAACCAACAAACGAAAAATTCCCACAACAACAACAACCCCACCTCAAAATAACACTCCACAACAGCCTAGTTACAAAAATCTCATCCACTATAACTAAAAGGCTGAATCCACTTCCTGACCTCGAAAAAAGTTTAAAAAACATTAGTTCTCAGCATTTACATGCTCAAGGAATCAGTAGTAGCATGGGGTGGGGGATGCACCAAAGAGCATCTCTTGGCACAGCTAAGAGCAGACAAATCCTGTTGCAGCCCAGCGCATTATCCCAATGTTTCCATCCCACTCTAAATCCCCCACTCCTCTCCTGCCCAAGGTACCCAAACATTAAATTCATCCTGGAAAATAAAGGGGTATTAAATGATGATCTACTCCCTGTATGTCCTTGGGATGAAGACAGAAGCTTCAATCACTCCAGGAATCCCGTATTTCCTCATTTCTGCCTTTCAGTTGTTTTGGAGGTTAAAAAGAGAAGATTATTTTTAGTCTCTAGCTCAACAACAGTTGGACAGACACAGGCACACCCTTTGTTGTCCTATGGCATACCAAGCCAGAAGCACCACTGCTACTTTGTCAGTGGAAATACACAAACATACTGGTGAAAAAACAGCAAAACCCATCTGCTCAGGTTATGGAACTGCCTTTAGCCAGACCATCAACTGGAAGTTGACCTGCAGGCATAGATCACACTCCCAGAAAGGAGCAGCAATGGGTGGCTTTCCCCACAAGCCTCAAAGCCCCCTGATCCTCACAACCACAGGTGATCCCAGCAGCTGTGGGCCTCCTCACCCGGTGACAGGAGGACACAGAGGGAACAGTGCTTTGCTTTCCCATGGCAAACACTCATTTCCATAGTCAGCAGACCTGGGACTATGAGAGAAGACCATTTTCACACCAGCCCAGGCCTCTGTGCAACAGCCGAAGTGACAGGGACACAACAAGGACTAATTTGGCTGATTCCAGGGAATCACATCCTACATGGATTTGGACAAGTGTTTATTGATGATAGGGCTTAATGTGCTGCAACATGGGACAGGCGCAAAACAATACATTTTCTGGAACAGTAGCAACCGTTCCCCTGGAAAGGCTCCAGAGAAAAACAGCTACATAAGCACCTAAGGCTGACAGCCACCAGAAGCCTTCTCCACCATGAAGTTTTTCAATCCAGCCCCTTTACTAGATATCAAAATGCTTCTGGCAAAAATAGGCCTGCTCAGTGGGACATTCCTAACTTAGTGACTTACAGTTCATCTTCCATCTGCAGCCCCAGATTTTATCACATAAATTCACTGACAGCCACCAGATACAACACTGCAGCCAAATGCAGCCTGAACCCACTGAATAATCAATTTAAAGTTTGAAACACTGTCATGGAAGACACTGAAAAATGAAAATCTATATGCCACTTCAGACAGCATTAAAAAAGTCACAAGCTGAAGCTTTATTTTTAATAAAAATTAATTCTTCCATCTTGCCCCCCAAGACAGGGGGGAGGAGGAGAAGGCCTAGGGGCTAATTAAACTTGACTACAACAATTATGTAATCTTTAAAAGGGTGGGTTTTTTTCTGTTGTACTATTTTATGAGCTTCTTACAGAATTAGTAAGGTTAAAAATGTGTCATTTGACAAAGATAATATTCACTTAGATGTATTTTAATGAGAGATCCTAATTCTCCAAAGGGTTATGTGACACTGCTTAAATACACTATAGATAGGTCCAAAATCCACCTTAAAATATTATTAAGACTAGCTGGATCTTGCTGAGCAGGCATTTTTGGAGAGTGAACATTTGGGAAGTCCAAAGGCTCACACACCCCTAATTGCAACAGTCGTGCATCAATGCATGAATTCAGTGCCTCACTACAAGCCCACTTCTGCTTTCAATTCCTCCAGTATTTTACCCTTTGTACCCCCAGCTGAGTACCTCAGATATGTGCAGTTTTAGCCTCTCCCAGATCAGTGACTGGCATAAATGGGAGTCACAGCTTTATTTTTTTAATCCCTCCTAAGACTCTACCATGGATCTGAGGCCACCCAACACAGGGTGACTTTGGCCAGAGCTCTTTCCCCAGCCCCATGCCCTGCAGCTGCTGCACTCGCAGCTGGACGCAGCACAATCCAGGGATCAGAGGATCTATCTTTACTGCCCTCCTGTTTTACTGAGTCAAAATACCAGAAGTGAAACATTAGTACATTTATTGCATTCATCTGGCTCATCTTTACTGGGATTTTTTTCTCTTTTTTGGAAGATAAGCTTCTGCATGGAAAAAAGCATGTGCCTTCATTGTTCCTGGATGCATTTGGCCACACTTGTTCATCCATCCTCTCTGTCATATGGATATATGTACTAATATTAGACCTGTGTATTAAAAAAAACCAAACCCTTTCCATAGTTTGAAATTAAAACAATGGTATAAAAGATGTCTGAAGCTTATATTCTGCTATGCCACACATTACAGAGGGGCTGTGTGCACTCAGGGTGCTAGAAAGTCAAGAGTGCCTTCCATGATGCATCAGAGCTGTCAGAACTTTGGAGCTTTTCTGAAGAGCTCTCTCAGGTGGCATTTGTTGTATTTAAATCTGCTGAGTTGATCTCAGATATTTTAGAACAATTTGCAAAAAAACTTCTTCAAAAAATTGCAACTGACAGTCATAATACATCAAAGAATGCCTGGAAACTTTCTGTTGCCCTGCACCAGATACAGTTATCCAAAAAACCTCGACATAACTAACAAAAAAAAGGTTACACTCATTTCAGTAAACATACCCACCCAGTACCAGGCAAGTGCTTTAATCCAAAAATCTCGAATAAAGCACAAAATAAGCCCTCCAATATCCTTTGGAATTAAGTGTGTTTGCTGATTTCTTACCTGCCTTTCATTGTAACCAAAACACAGAGAAGAAAAAAAAAAAAAAAAGCCCACACCCAGAACCCAGGAGAGATTGCTTTCTTTTCTTTTTTTGGCCAGCTGCTTAAACAATCAAAACGAAAACAAGATAAACTTTGCAGAAAGAATGTTGCCTGACTATCCCAGCCATGAACATGGTTGGCAGCATGTAAGTACGTGGCCTTTTTCCTGTAGGCTTATGCCTGTCACACTGAGACAGTGCTCCGAGGCTACACTTAAAAACTTAGCAAAAAGGGCCCAAAGCAAAACCACAAAACAAAGAATTCATCCAGAAACAAAGAGCTGATGGAGAGAAATACAGGAATAAAGGCACCAAGAGCCTCACCTCTGAGCACAGCAGAGACCAAGCCATGAGTCTTGGGCGCCTTGTGAGCAGTGACAGAGAAAATGGTTAATCCTCTACATGGCTTCCAGGGGCAGAGGCTTTGCTGGGTGCCCAGAGGAAAGGATTTCTCATGCTCTACGGCATCTAAAGCATGCAGGCAGGTTGGGCAACAACCATGGCTGTATCACAGCAAGAGCTTGGTAACACACTAAAAATACACCCCTGCTGCTCCAGTCTGGCCCATCTACAGAGAAACACGGGACTTTTAACCAAACATCACAACAATCTAATACATGAGCTGAGCATCCACTTGGGAATTGGCTTTTTCAACTAAGTGGGGAGTCAAGCTACTTTACGGGTATTTCACAGAATATTTTAAAATGTCTTCTAAAATTCATTTTTCTATTAGGTGAATTGTTAACCAATGCCCATTTAAGATGTGCTTTTAAGAAGTCAGAGTAAAGAACTAGGTATCGAGAACTAGATATCAAGTCAGAATCCAGATTTTAAATTTTATTTATTTAGTTTTAAAGATCCTAATAATTTAATCCCATCATTCCTAACTCTCCTAAACAGAATGACTGTACAGCAGTGTACATCAGCTATAGAAGAGCTCAAAATGAAATACTATACCAGAAGGCAACAGTTCTGGGCTCTTGGAATATTTTTTTTCCAGCTCATCATGCAGCCTTCAAAGTCACTGCACTTCCACTGCTAGCACTCACAGACATTTAACTAGTAAATCTAAATACAGCTCCAAAAAGAGTGATAATCTGATTTTTTTCTAGTTTAAGTGGTCGCTCATGCAAACCAGTTTACCAGAGGTAGACAATGCTTTACTTTTTACAGTTTTTCTTACAATTTGAGAATACTATGAATTACCAACCACCACTTTGTAGTCACACAGCATCCAAAAGTGCCAGCAAGCAAGATGGACTTGCATTGTTCAAACAATCAGAATTAAAAATACTTACCTTTAGCACAACATTTTTTAAGAAGGCTTCTGATAGGGGGAAAGTTAACAGCACTCACAGAACCCACAAACCAGGCTGCTAGCAGCACATCACACAGTCAAATTTCAGCACCTTAGTTCCTATTTCCAAAACCTTTTTTGGCTGAAAACAAAGGTGCTACATAAAAACCCTTATTACTGAGGGAAACAGTCTCAAAAAATAAATATAAAATGGTGAAAAAATATAAAAATAAGCATGCTTCAAAAAGAGGGGCAGAGAGCTGGAGACACAAACTTTGTCAGCAAATTGCACATCATGAGGTGTAATAGCCTCTTTTTACACCAACATCCGACACAACAGAAGGGAGATAAACATACACAAAAGACCGGTGTTTATTTACACGTATTAATGAGCCTGTTTTCGCATTCCAGGCAGGGTGAAAGGCAGATGGAGGCACTGGCCATGCTTGTTCTGCCACTGCAGGGCTGACAGGCAGTGAGCTTCCCAGCCAGGTGCCTCCAGCCAGGCAGGGCATGCAGCACCATGGCTGGACCAGAGCCAGCAGCAGCCCACCAGCCAGGAGTGGCTTCCTACCCTACCCCATTGTTTCCTGCCTTGCTAAAGCACAAGTAAGAGAAAAAGGGGGAAGAAGAAACCTGAGAGAAATGTCTTTGCGTTCCACTGAGCACTTGCTGATCTGCGTAACTACTTATTACTGCTCTGGGCGTGTAGTCCTTGGCAGGAAGCTCACTACCATCTCCTGCAATGTTTTCTAATCTGAGTCGCCATTTACCCCGGAGCAGTTATTTTATCTAAATTGTAAATCCTGCAAAGATGGCAGGCAGAGTGCAGGCAGGACAGGACTGGGAGGAAGGAACACTTGATGTTGCTCAGGTCCTCTCAGAGCTGCTCTCGTAAATCTTTCAAAGGGGCAGGGGAAGGAAACAACACAAGGCTAACTCACAGCGCGGCAGAACCACTTGGTTTCTGCTCAGACAGTATCTCAGTCAGATGAACAAACCCAGAGAGTGGTGCATGACAAGTCAGGCAGTATCTCTTGGTTGGTTTGTCAATTACAAACAGCGTGCCCTTGGAAAAACATGAGCTCCCCTTCAGGAGCAGCAAATGTCCAGGGCAAAATGCAAACTTTGAAAAGCTAATCAGAACTTCATCTGTCAGCATGATGACAAGAGACAGAAGGTGAAATGCCACAGTAGTTGCGGTTGTGCTCCAAGTAACTCCATGGTGCTCCCCTCGGGGCCTTCTCTAACATAGATTAGGTGAAGGTATGGAAGCTGCTCCCGTGGGTCACATTTTCCAGAGCTCTGACCACTCCTGCTGCTCTGCTCTGGACTTGCTCCACTTTATCTGACAGAATATTTTAGCTGGGGTTTCACCTGCATGGAGGAGGTGGCTGGATGTGTGAGTTCTTACAAGCGCCAGATCATTTTCTGCAGCATATTCCAAATTTTCTCCTTCTACTGACAGGTTCATAATCTTTCAGTAGCTTCTAGCAATTTTACCCTGTTGATCTCAGGTTATGACACAAATATCCCAGAGAACTAAGATGGCAAAGTTTGCAGAAACCTGGCTGTTTGTAGAAACAAATTATGTAAGTGCAGACTTGTAGAGAATGTGGAAATTTCAAGCACTGTCTGACAAAAATAATCCCCTTTAAAACAGTGTAGCAGAGAAAGTAAAGCAAACTAAACCAATTTCAAGGGCATTAGAAGGGAATTTCTATTTTTTCTTCTCAACAGATACCAGCTAAACTTTTTTCACCATGAATGCCATCAATGTTATGGTATTTTAGAGAGAAAACACAAACAGAAATTTTCTTGTTTGCTTCAGAAAATAACCTTCTACTAACATATTTTAAATTTTCCCTTCTTATACAGCATCTTAGAACTGTGGTACTTTACATTCCATGAAAAGTGTATTCAAAGCTATCTGCACGGAGGCCTAAACAGCAGATAATGTAGAATTTTGCTTGTCAGCAGAAGGAGAGCAACCACATCCCCAAACCCCCTGTTCTCAGGGCAGACATGGGAACCTCAGGAAGGACCTCAGTTGCAGGAGACAGGAAATTGCCTTACTGTCTGAAATCTGGCGTTTAGCAGCCAAGTGTTTAATCATTTCTTGGTAGCAAAAGTTATGTATTTCCTCACTTATCAGTACACAAACATTACCAGAGCGGAGCTGGAAGCGTAGCTAACAACAAACCCCTGATGATCACATCTGGCACCAACCCCGTAACAACCACACAGGTCTCTTGGAAGACAGGAGAAAGACCTGATCCCAGCAAAGCATCCTGCCCTGGAGCTCCCCTTGCCCCCCACACCAGCCTGGCTGGTGGATGGACACAGCCCAGCTGCTTCAAAGAACCAAACCTCAAAGCCCTACAGAGCCAGGGCCACGGGAACACACCCTGTCAGAACCTTTTGTTTCATTCAGACCTAATAAAGTCACTCGCGGTGACAATAGTGGCGGTTTGTGTGAAAGTAACTGCGTGTCACTCCCTGTGGGAATCTTTATAAAATATCTAGGAAATCAGGCCAGGGTGGGACAGTTCCCTTCTCTCAATTACTTGCAAAGCCATTAAGTGAGGGACAGAGAAATAGCACAGTTCTGTTAAAATACAGATGTAAAGCTACTGTTACCTTCCAAGCACAAAAAAATTTGAAATTCCACATGCCTAAAAAGTCTTATCTAGACTGTCTGATTGCACTGCTTTGGCCAGGCTTCATTGCTTTTCATGACCGATAAAGCTGAAAAAACTGTGTTTGTGAAAGTGTCTCCAGGATAATGAAAATAAAGTGATTTCATTACCAAATCACATGCCAAACATTTGCTTTTGCTGATGTAATTTGGCCCAATCTCAGTTTAAAACACATCACAAAGAGTCAAATACTTGGTTTTGTTTTCAAAGAACTGTCTGCTGTGTGTCCTGTCATCACCCCGGCTTCTCCCTATCCCCTCTCTAAAAATCCTTAGAGAAATGAATGCAAATGCAGTGTTCAACAACTGTAGTTTCACTGCATGTTCATAGGTGATTTACTGCTTCTCTATTCATCTCAAGCAAATCTTCCTTGCCACTCATCCTCGTTAGTCCCATATTTTCTACAGCTTTGAAACAGAAGTTGCTTATTAAAATCCTTAAAAATAAATCTACAATGGAAATCCGGTGCAAGACTTTAGAAGCCCGTTCCTAAAAGGCAAAAGCAAAGAAGCACCAATATCAAGATAAAGGCTTGTCTTTCAAGTATACCAAACACACCTAGGTGCCACTTAAGCCTGTAGAACATGTGGCCTTTAATAGTCCCCAAAACCTCGATAGCTTCTGGATTCTACTATCCAAGCACTGTTTATTTGTTTTTTTAAAAAAGACACACACACAAAGCAGCTGAATGCCTCTTTGTAAAAAGTCACAACCTTTCATTCACTCAGCTTCCTAACTTGGCAGTCATCTTCTGGCTGACTCGTTCAAGTTTTGTGGACTTCACTGGAATGCCTTTTTATTAAAATAAGCAAGCTAGCAACACTATCTAACATATCTGCAACAAGACTGGTGTGTACATTATAAATCCTGATTATCAGGTTTGGAAATCTCCCCATTCCAATAATTATTTCAAAGAAATTAGTAAATCCAGCTAAAGGGATGGGTATTTACTCTTTAGAGAGTAAAGAGGTTAAAGCTTTCATTATAATATAGATATTTTTTCTGTTGGAACATAACTGGCTTTCCCTTCTTTCATCTTACAATTCAATTACTCAATTAAAAACCGAATGTTTGTCTTGAGGGATGCAATCAGTCAGGTCAGTTGAACGCTCAAACTCACTGGCTTCTGTACTGGTATGTACAGCCCTGGAGAAACCTGGCTGAAAATTCCAGTTGTCTCTGAAGAATCAAATGCCAGCACTTGGGGAGGAAATCTGGCCACCTTACCTGCAGGTTCATACATGCTGGATGATTTGCTTAATTAAGAGACAAGTATTTGTTTAGCAGGACAGAAGAAGGCGGGGAGAGGAAGACGTGGAACCCAACCCGCCTGATTTACCGTGAGGGGCAAGGCTGCAGAATGGGATGTTTGTAAACAGCTGAAGACTGGCAGAAGCCAGTTTGTACCTAAGAACAAGAGACCTGGTATCCTCTGCCCATCCTGTTGATCACCCTATGGCTACGGAACATGGCAGCACCCAGCAACACCAGGAGCTCCTTTCCCTTTCTGCCTCTGTGGGAAGGACAGCACCAGCAAAGTAGGGTTCTTAACTCCCAAGGCGTTCATTTGGTAGCCTTTAGAAATGGAGACAAGGTGAAAAGGAACAGAAGGGGTTTCCAGATAAAGAGCATCCCCACTTTTATGGGTACACCAGTGTGGTTTGAACAGGGAGACACAGCTTGGGTTCGGTCAGAAAACCTCCAACCCCTTTCTGACCCAGGGCTCCTCTTCTGCTGACTCACACCCTGGCCCAGCTCCCCTGAAACCACATGTTCTCTGTATGGCTGTGTTGGCTAAAGCATCACCATGGAGCCCTCTCTGCAGGAGGGACACCCATGCCACCAAGTCCTAGTCAGCCTGACAGCACATGACAGTACCGAAAAGAACCACTCCATTCTTATCTAAGTCCTGAAAACATGGTTAAAAACCATTTTAGAGTCATTCTCTTGCAATAAGTCTCCCAACAGGAGTTTTTGAAAGGAAATCCCATCTATTGTAAAACACGATTTGAAAGGCTGAGTTGAGGAATGAGTAAAAGAGAGGCTTCTGGGGACCGGGTTTAATGGTGAACACAGTAGTGCTGGGTTAGCCAGCTGGACTCAATCTTAGAGGCTTTTTTCCAACCTAAACGACTATGACAGATTTGAAGATCATTGATTTTTTTTTTAATTTTATACAGTTCCATATACACATATACCTACAAGTGCACAAACGTATGTTTTTAAATTGACGGCTTTCAAAACTTCTTAGCTTACTTTTAGTTCCTTGCTTTATTCTAATATCGCTTAGCCTCAAAACAGCAGCTCAGCCTGTACAAGCCTCCTGCTCAGGAACTGTGCCCAAGGTGAGGTCTAAAATACAGACAATGCTCAGAAGACCAAAGCTGTGCCCCGGAATTTGCCCTTCCTCCACTGGGGACTTTTCTTCCAAAACCTCATACATCCAGAGAGAAATGCCAGAGTCTACCAAGGCAGCTGATAATTACATGTTAGCACTTTAAGCAAAGTTTTCTTAGTTCTCAAGTGTAAGCCTGTGTTTTGCAAAAACAGCATGCACCTTGGAAAGGGAAGACAACACCGTATTTGCATGCTTCAGAGAACCAACACTGCTTCTCAGAGTAAGCCTGGGATATTTCCATGTGCAGAAATCTCTGCTCTCCTGAAGCATGAGGGAGTCTGAATTTCGGGTGCACAGCATGAGCCAGATCCTACCCTGATACATATTCATACCTATCTCAAACATCAGTGGGAGCCTCATCTATATGTGCATGCATATATTTGCATCATTTACACAGGTAAACTGGAAGTAAATGTAAATCAAAAGCAAGTAATGAATCTGCTCCATAAAGAGGGGCAACATTCACAGATGTCTTAAAAAGGCTAATGAACATACTAATACTAGCTGGATGAATTCTTGTTTATCACTGCATGATGGTTTGCATGTTCAAAAATTTAGACTGACGTTCAAACTGCTAGCATAGAGAACATGAATTAAACCTTTAATGTTCAACTGTCCAGCTTCATACCCTGAAAAAACAAATAATCACTTCAGAGCCCAACTATGCTCCTCTGCATTCATTAGTAGAAGACAAAAACCAGAGGGAAATATTGTCAGCATAAAAAAATTGTGCTTTTTCTGAATATATTTGCAAAAACCACAGTGTGATATCTACAGTTTTGCCTGCTTAGTTCAAACTTGTGTTTCTCTCTAATGCTGGTGAACTGGGCAAGTGCCAGTCCCAGAAACAAATTTTGAACAGGACTCATTCCCAACCTACAAGTTCAAGATTGAAGGAAGTTTATGTTTTGTAAACAGGTGAACTCCTACAGTTTCAGAAAGTTCATTTCTGTCCCAATCCTGTGCATGTCTTTCTACAGCACTCTGGTTTTATTTTGGTGTGTTTTGGGTTTGGATTTTGATATTTTTTTTCCTACAAAGAATTCAGGGAAAATAATGCTCCCAGTAAGACAACTCTGAAATGGCAGTGCATTTGAACAACTTGAAAATTGCTCAACCAGTTTTATTCATCCAGCTTAAAATTGTATAATTGTAGAAACTCTGAAAGCCATGTTTGGCAATGTTCTTCAAGACCAGTTAAGACACAGGATTATTGTTATTTAGCTGGAGTGGAATGTTCTGTATGTATAAAACTTGTGTATATTGCAATGAGTAACTTAAGTGTGGCTGAAGAGTTTACAAGCACAAAAATCAACAAGTACAGCATTCAGCTCTTAAATACCGTGCAAAAAAACCCCAAAAAACCCAAACGGTTTTGGGAAAAAGCAGCAGATTTTCATTTTGTTAAAAAAACCCAACAACAACAGAAAAAAAAACCACCCTCCTATGAGTCATTTAGAACCCAACTGCATCTTCATCTCCTCCAAAGATTTGGAAGATTGCAAAGCCCTATCTAAGAACCATGAGCTGCAGGCTCAGCTACAGCATTCAAGGCCATAACCTCATTTAAAGCCTTGAAGTCATTTTTTTTTTTTTTAATTATGCCTGCTAGCAACCTTGGCTCTGTTTACAGAGCTGCAGAAATCCACTTAGCTGACTGCTGAAGTTGTGATCCTGCTTTAACAAGCAGGGTTTTCACTGCAGGCTGATCTGCCTCGTGCAGTGCCCGGCAACCCCATGGAGGTGAGCACTGGGCACGGCTGCCAGGATGCAGCTGTGAACTCCTGTTTCACCACTGCAAACTGCACTGGCACAGCACACAGTAAGGCAGAACACTAAAATCACCAGCTGCACTGGAGGGAAAGGGTGCTGTGCATGCTGCAGCCTAATCTCTCTGCACTGGCTGGGCTGCCAGCATTTCTGAGAAGCCCTTATCTGTGATGGGGCTGTCAGAGCCCACCACTGCAGTGATGGGGGTCCACACTCCCCTCCCCGCATAGCAGCCTCCCCTCCTGCAGGGACAGGCTCAGATAGGCTCTGCAGAAGCCTGTGATTCACACCCCAGGAATGTTTGGTAGATATCCCCACTGAGCCCGCAGACTGCGGCTGCTGCTCTCAATCCCAGCAATCTGAAGATTCATGTTTCTCTGGTTAAATCAGCAATGACACGCTCAAGTGCAGGTCTGGGCATGGGCCAAGTTCATGATGAACATCTCCAAGTATTTCACAGAGTGTCTATACCCACACTCTTCACATAGACATCCTATAGCCATTTGCAAGTTGGTCCTGTGTGCATCATAGAAATGTCCATTCATTTCTGCAAATACTTACACTATGCCACTAAAAATAAATCTTTAATCTCAAGGGGCAGTAATACCGTACTTTCAACACTGTGGAAGGCGTTGATTAGCCTTCTCCTTGGCAACCTTGTAAAGTATTATGCAGCCTATATATTTTATGTACCAACCCATTTCCACAAGTCTTCTCACAAAATAAAAATTAATCACTTTGCTTAGGAAGTTTACAGAATAAAGCCTTGGTTTTGTAATGCCACCATTTGAGAGAAGACCTAGTTTTTACATTTCAAATGGGTCTTAAAACTGCTTTTTCTTGCATTGCAAATACTTCCCCAAACTCACCACCTTGGAAATTTGGACTTGGGGCTGTATGTATATGGTGAGGTCCATGTGGAATATTTCCTATAATTTATTAATCATCAGACACTTTATCATTCCTTCCCTTTCCTGCCTGTTTTCACTACAGAGATGCTCCATGACATATGTTCAAGGACTTTTCCAAAGAACAAAAAGGGAGGAAGGAAGCACAGGTCAAAAAGGACAATGAAGGGAAAAAGGAGAGAAGAGAAACAGAGCCTGCCAGAAACACAGTGCAAATAGCTGCAGTGACACTCCTTTACTAAATGGAACTATATTAAGGACCCTTATGACCTTAAAAAACATTAATAATCGTTGGGAGCTTATGAAAAATGAATAAAACCAGAGGACTCTCTATGTACTAGAGGTAACTTGGCGTCCTTCTCCCTCATGTTTTTGAGAAGATTCAGTCAATGATGCAAACCAGAAGAAAGAGACTTTCAACACTACTTATCTACTGAGTCCATGAAAGAACACCTCAGTGATAGTTTTAACTAAAAATCCCTCCACATTTTGGTGTCTAATTATCCCCCAGTATGCCCCTCCTCTCTGTTCTACCTTTATACAGTCAAATAGCTTAAGTTACCCTTCTTGGGGCAACATTTAGCCATCACTTGGCAGTAAATGAATTAATTGCTCGAGACAAAGCTAGTAGAAATATTCTGTGATAGACAGATGAAACAACTGGTAGGAATTAGAGTATTTTGTACAGTTTTGTCAGCAAGATTTACACCAGTGCTCAGTGGTGCACTCTATCAAAATATGTATTGCACGCTCTGCGGAAAGAAGATCATTTCCGGTCCTCTCCACAGCCAAGCAGACTGTCTCCCTCAGTAACTACACAGAGCAATTATCCACATTCTGCTTGCAAAAAAGCACTACCAGGAAAGAATTTCAATCCATAAATAGAGCAAGACTGTCTTTTGCTGTTGTTTAGCAACTGCAGCCAATGCCAGGTGACAAGACTCAGATCCCCAGACCTCCAAGCAGCACTTTCAGAGAGCAGCTTAGGAACTGCTGCTGAAACACATTTGGCCAGCCCTGGTCTCTTACATCATGCAAGAAGCTGAGGAACCTGCTGAGTATCTTACAGTTTGTACCTTGCAAATCCCTGTTTAATAAAGCAAGTAGTTTCTGAGAGCCTGAAATGAATGCAGCCTACTTTTTCAGAAGTTTGCATCTTACATCTGTTTGGTGATGAGGTATAAAAAGGACAAAGTCTGAGACAGACTGGAAAACAGGATGCTTTAAGGCATCTTATATATTGTAAATTTACACAAAACTTTCAGAAGAAAAACCCCATAAATTTGTTCAAATCAGCCAATAACCAGTTTCAGCATATTAAAGGAAAGGTCACTGAACAGACACACTGTATGTGATGGTAGAAACCTTGCTTCTGCAGAAAAGCAAGTTTAAAAACTCCCAAGCTATGAAATCCAAAACTGAACTCCACTTACCTTAGTGTTCATACAAGACTTTCCGCGTTTATACTCTTTGTGACTTGCTCTTTTATCAAGCTTGTTCCACAAAGCTTTGGCCTTCCATGTGGTCACCCTCGATTTCAGCTTGGTGTAAAAGTTTCTATTGTCCAAAGGATCTAATTCAAGTTGGCGAGTGAGAATATTGAAGGCCTGAATGGTGCCTTTACATGTTGATGCTTGCACAAAGTTTTCAAATATCTGGCCAGCTTGATTGTATTTTTCATCATCGTTTTCCCCCATGTTCTGAGAGCAGAGCTTGAGCAGAATGATTAAGCTGGAGCTCTTCTGCCAGGGTACAGGTGATCAACAATAGCAGATACTTCCACACATGTTATTCCTAGAAAAAACAAGCACAGGTCATATTAAAGCAGGTACTTCCTGGTAAAATTAAACCCACAAACTCCACATACAATATGGACATAAAACCCCAGCATACAGCGACTAGACAAGCAGGCATGAAAAGTTAGCAGTGATACCCAAGTGTTACAAACATAACATACTTGTGCTGTCATGACCTGTACTCACAAAAACTGTTATAAAAACCTAGCTAACTCAAGCCTACTGCTAGAAGAAAAAACAGCTTCACTGAGAGCTTGAGGATTTCTTTAATTTTTTTTTTGTTCAGTCTTAGATAATTGATGAACAAACCCCAAATGTCCAGATTCTTTCCCCTAGCAGAATTTATGTAACAGCAAATGACATTTTGGTCTTAAGAATTCATGGAAACCTGCAGCCAAAAGTCAACATGGTTTGATGGATTTTTTTATGCTGTTGCACAAGTTAGGGCCAAGGGTGCAGCTTACCCAGAGAAATTTAGAATTGTCACAATCGCTTGCCCCAAGCAGATGCACAAAACAGGCTAAGCAGAAACATCATCACAGGTTACACCAGAACTGAAGAAATCAGAAAACAAATTATCACAGAAAGCTCCCCTTTTCCTAACACTCTTGCCAAAATGAGAAAGGCTTTGGTGCTCTAGTGCAGAGAAAGGAATTTTATCTCCACATCTCTGCATGCTCAATGCTGAAGTTATGTGTTTGGAGTCTCACCTTGTCATGTGCTGATGATATAAAATAATGATGTTTGGCCTGCTAAGCCCCACTGGCTTTTCCTAGTAACATGATCACTGTCAAACTGTGCCTGATATTCCAGATAAATACCCTTACACTCTGCAAGAGCAATGCTATTCTAAATTAACACAAGTTTCAACGAACTAAAATACTTTCATCGCGGCACTCCCTTATCCTTCTTTAACCTTGTTCTCCATCTCTAATGGGGAGCATCTCAGAGTCAGCCAAGGTCCACAGAAAGTATCCAAGTGGCTTTCACATCTTCCAAGAAAATTGTTACAGGTTATGCATAAATTTGTCCTCAGAAGAAGGTTTACCTGGACTCAAGTTCAGAAATTTAAGTCATGTATTCTTTTTCTTGCTACTAAAGAATTATCTGCCAGTCCAAGAAACCAAAAACTAAATCACTGCTTGCCTAACTTCCCACATAATTAGTTATTTTCCTTGGAATGTCATCTCTTGGCTGATAGTTTCAGAATAAATTGTTAGAAAGGTCTTTGAAGTCATGCCTCTCAGCCTAACACTGTTCACAAACTATTAATTCTCTGCTTGCATTTCCTTCAAAGAAGAAAAAAGAAAATATAACCAGTGTACTTAAGTAGAGACCTACCATGTCTATCTTACCATTCTCTAATACAGAAAAATATTATGCAACTTATTAAAGAGGTTCCACAGGGAGCTATAAGGAAGCATTTGGAATACTCACATTCCCTGTCTGTGCTCAAAATAAATAACCTTTGTATGCACATCATCAGTCTGTTGTGGGTTTGTGGGTAAAATAAATCGGCAATGTTGAGAGTTTGTACATTTTCACAGACCAAATGTCATGATCAAGTATTTGGTGCCAAGAATAAGTCAGGAAATTTTTGTTTTCCCCTCTGAATACTTCATTTATAGGACATTTCATGCCCTTTTCTGCAGAGCTTTGTGAGGTAAAAGCACAAACATTTTACATGGCCCGCCTTTCAGAAGATCTAATTTTTCAAGCAGCTGAGTGCCATGAACTCTCATTGACTCAGAAGGAGAGTAGATATGGTGCACATTCCCAGTCTGGAGCCCTCAATGCTCAATGAGCAAACCCCTCCAAGAACCATGTGTCAGCAAGACAGAGCCTGGCTTTGCCACCCTGGCACTCCCCTCACCAGTGCTGCCTTTGGACATGCAGAGCTACACAATGGGTTTAGCTTAGTCCAAAAAGGACCAGCAGACCCCGAAGTTCCACAAGAAAGGCAGGGAACGACAGCGCAACACAATGCAAGATGCTACGATGAGGCTTGAACAGTTCAATATGCATGTGCCTGGATTTGAGGCCCATTAAAAAAAAAAACAAAACAAAAAAAAACTTAAAACCAAGGCTAAACACTTACTTTACCCAACTTTTATACTTGCCTGAGATATTTCTGTAAGAGAGAAGTGAAAGTATTTATTTTCCTTTTCTCTCAAAATAACTACAAGCAGCTTCCCGGGGAACAGGGAGGCGTCAGTGGAACATCCCGCCATGGACATGTCGGGCGAAGGAGGGAGCGGCAGCCAGACACGGTCTCCTCTGTCACCATAAACTCACATTCTGCTGCCTCACCCACACCTACCAGAGACTTTGGCACCAGAGCTATAAAACAGTGCTTCCTCTCCACTGTTTTATTAGCTCATCCCCAGATTGTTGTGTTCATAAAACACAAATATCTTTAAAACTTAACTCTTGGCGTAACTGATGAGCAAGCGTGATCACAAGCTGTTAACTCAGTGCCTTTTTCCACTCACAGAGACTAGAGTTTCATGGCTGTTGCCATCTGGCAGGGAAGTGGGGGAAGAGCAAACCTAAGAGAGGAGAGCAATATCTGGACCAAGCAAAGAAGAAAAGCAGCATGTGGCAGTGCTGATAACAGCAAGAACAAGGCAGACCCACTGCAGGCAAAAGGAAGGGACAAAAACATTTTTAGCATGGAGTGGAAGTAGGTGTTGCATACATACAGGTCTGGCCTGGCCTTCCTCTACCTTTCCACTGGGGAGGATAGGCAGGGCACCCCCTCCAGCCTTAAAACCTCCCTTTTTCAACACCACAAAGCCGAGACTGAGACTATTTTTTCTGGGCACAAAATCATCTCCTTTTGAACTTCCAACACACTCCCATCTTGCCTATACTGAAAAATTGAGGAGTGGCATCTCAGAAGAGACATTTGCTCACTAGTGAAGCATTTCTCCATGCTGTGTCAGAGGTCATATTCTCCAAAAAAGTAACATTTTGTGGTCAAAAAAGCAGGATGAGATAGGAGGCTGCTTACTGAGGTTTCTGGATTGCTGGAAACATCACTTATTTTCTCCTTTTTTTTTTTCTTGGAACGAACACTGTGTTGACAGATGACAGAAGATGGTGCTCTAAGTATATGCAGCTGATGGAAAAGTACGCATTTCTTTCTGAGGAGTCACTGATATTTCACTGCAGTATTGTATATAACTCACTAGAAACAATGCAATAAAGACAAGAAGTTCAAAAGAGTCATTCTTGACTCTTTAAAGATAGTTACAGAACAGGAAACTTTAATTGTCTCAAAGATCTAAGAGGCAATGCATTAACTGCTTACCTGTAACAGAAAAATTAACAGTGTTTGGCAAAGTATTTGAGCTCTTAGAGTATTATCATTTATCCTTTTACTTCCTTCATCACATAGATCACTCTAGGGATGAAATACAGAGCCAAAAGTCTCATCAAGGTGAGTACTGATGCTAAAACCACAAACTATGCTGCTAAAGTGACTTTTGAACTTCCTATAGTAGCACAACCCGAAAATAAAATGCATTTTATTTGAAACTTCACCGAAGTGCTACAGAGCCCAATAAAAATTTGGAAATTTGACAGGAAAAGAAGGAGAGAGCAGGAAATAGTCTGGACAAACAGTTCTTTTAAGTCAGAACTGAGGCATCCGTGGGTTAGACAGACAAATTGCCATTTTAGTTCCCCTGCATGATGTATTAAGCACACACAAGAACTTGGCCTTCCTTCCCATGGCATTGCAGGAGCCTCTGGAGGATTCCAGGGCACAGGGTACACTGGGAAGAAGGGTTTCGTTTCAATGGCCCCTCCACTGTCACGAGTTACCCCTGTCTCCTTTTTGCTTCCAGCCAGGGCCCAAAGGAATGTCAGATAAGGAAAGCTGAGAAGTGCTGCTCATGCCTGGTGGCTGCCCAAGAAGAAAGTGAAAATCTTGTTACAGCTCAAAGGAAAACAGTGCAAAAGGGGCAGAGAGAAAGCAGAAGTTGAAGCAATGGCACATGCACAGATGTATCCATAGGAAAGCTAAAATACCAGTGTTGGCTGGTATTTCCTGCCAGCTAAACAAGCTCTGCTACTGCAGACAATCTTGAGAATACTGAAAAAAGCAGCTCCACTCTCAGGGCAACTCCACTGAGTATCTCTAGTCAGATGGATGTACAGAGCTGCTTCACATCTGCACATGGAGTCTCTCGGCAGCAAGCTGAGCAAGCAGTAAAGTTGACATATATGAGTCATTATAGGAAAATAACATAACTTTTTGACAGTAGCATGATACAAATTGCTTGTCAGCAAGATCTCGAGGTACTATCCACAAAAATAAAAAACCTCTTTTGGCTTATTTGTCCCACTGGAATGAGAACAACCCTAATTTAATTCAAACTTGAAGCACTTAAGTTCTTTCTTAGTCCCTTAATGCATTGCTTCTAATACTTGAGAACATGTTCCTTGGGGAGATCGGAAAAGGATTGAATTCCTAGCATTTCAATACCACTAATCCTGATTCCATTTTCAATACAGCCCTGATTCTGCCATGTTTACCAAGAACAAATTCTTTTATTTGGCATGCAGGATACAATACTTTTATTGTTGGCTTAAGGTTAGAAACAACAGAAACAGAAGACTGTGTTCTGCAATGACTGATAATCATAGTAGTCATCTACTCCAGCCCTTCCTCATCATCAGTTAAAAGTACAGTATTTCTACTGCCTCTTTCCCCAACCAAACTGTCTCACAGATCAATATCATCACAAAAAGTGAAGTTTACAAGTGAAACTGGCCATATTACAGGACCTCCTGAGTATTTCAGCTTAGCTTCTACAGTGATGTCCTTTGTTTTTGTGGAGACCATTTTAAATGTAAACATTTCTATCTAGAGGAAACACAGTTTTTTGGTGGTTTGGTTTCTTTGCATGTTGTCCTAAAAATGCCATAAAAGGAAAAAAGAACTATATGTGACTCTTCTAACAAGTGAAGCTCTCATTTGCTTTGCTTATAAAATTAGTTAAAAGCATGTTGGTCTGAAATACTAGTTTTGTGCTGGCAACAAACAGACAACCCATTCCTCAAGATGCACAGTCCTACCAGAAACATCAATGAGGGGAAGCTGCCTCTGAACAAAGCCTCAGAAACTGTCTCTGTAAACAGCAAGATTACTCTCCTGTATTTTTATAAAAAGCCAACTTCCACAGAACACGTGCAAAATAACTTTCCGGGCCATGTATGAAATTCAAAACAGCTCCTACTGAGACACTGTGTGCCCATGAACTCACAAGGTTACCATACACACTATCAGCTTGTTTTGCAGTGGTTATATGAGACATTTCAAACACAGGCCTTCCAACAAGTGCTGCTGTGCCCGTTTAACCTGCTGTGGCTAGAAGCATCCATGACAAAATACAGCTGGAAGCACGTGCACGAGTACACTAAAGCTTGGCACCAGATATTTCACATATGTTCACAGCAAGCGTAAAATAGAATGGCCTATCTGTAGGATTTTATCTGCCACACAGACTGAGTCACATTCCACACGTTTTAAAGCTGGAAGCTTTAAAAATAGTCCAGTTTGTTTCTTGATGTTACCGACCTGAGCTTGGCTGTGGGAATGCACTAAGACACACACTAAGGCAAGTAAAATGAGATCAGCCCCACAAGGCAGTAGCTTGCATGTGCCTCCATCCACAGAAACACACAGTGCTGGCAGGGGTAAAATGTGAGAGGCTGCCTCAGGGGCCACATGTGCAGTCCCAGGGATGGGGGCTCAGGCCTCTGCCCCAGCTGGTCAGAGGACACAGCACTTCCCAGCTTTCAGATAAATCCCACCAGAGAACTGTCACCTGCAGGGGTCACACCGTTCTGCTGCCTGCACAAGAAGTCCTGTCCTGTGAGCATCACTAAACCCCTCAGATGCTCATTTTGCAGAGCAAAGGCACAGGTTTTTCAAATGAATGACAATACATTGCTTTCCAGGCATCCATATGCAGCTTATACTCAAACTACTCATCAGAAATACCGTAATTTCTGAAGAATGAGTTCTAAAATAAGGAAATTTTCTTCTGATTTTTTATTTTAAAGCAATATTGTTGTTGCTACACCAGTGGAAATTATAACTCTAGGCCTTCAAGTCCACTGGTTTTAAGGAGAAATGTCTCTAGCTCAATTCTTATTCTGTGCAGGTTACAGTAAGTACTTAAAAATTATTTTTTACAGGGCTGCTAAAAGCTCTGCTGCAAAGTCGTTTCCATATAGTCTACATCTTCAAAGGTAACTGTAGATTATTATACAGGCATTTGGGGTTAATGCTATGCATAAACAAGATATTAAAACCTGACTCTTGTTTAGACTGGTTATGAGGAAGAACATTTTTTCAGCTCAGTTGTAGTAGATGAGAAGCACAATATAAACAACAGTAGAAAGTTTATGCTGATGTTTACCTAGGTTAGAATCACAAGAACAAAGGAAGACAGTATACCAGAAGGGTAACATCAGCCTATAAGGAAGCATACCTCTTAAGAAAAAGCACCTGTTATTTAAGCTAGAAAGATGTTATGGATGTAGTCTCAGTGAAAACAATTTAAAGGATAATCTTCAGGCTCTTTGAAATTCCTGCCTTTCTTTTCCTATAGTGACACTTTTAATATCAAGCTCACAAACTGGAACAGCATAGATACTACTCACACAATAGGCAGCGCTGGTTGTCTTTTGATCAGCACAAGATTTTCTACTTTCAATAGGACGTTGGAACACTGAGCCAGACTAACTTGGAGATCAAATAATACCCTATTTTCCATTCCCAAAATCACAGCAGCAGGGAGATGGCAGGGCCAGACACACTGAGCAGGGATGGACGACACAAGAGGATGATGGAGAGGGAACTCTGGCACCACTCCTTCCCAGCTGCCAGTGGGAACTTCAACACCCCACTTCTCTCACAGCCCTGTCCTCCTCTCTGTTCCTCACCCTCAGGTCACAGTCATAACCTAGATGGTACAACTGTGACCACGAGGAAGACAAATAAAAGCATACCCTGTAGCTGACAGAGCCCTGTCAGCAAAATCCCTGGTATATATAAAGCTATACCAACAAAACTGAGCCACATTTGGCAGCGGGTCCTCTAGTACAGTTTTCCCTTTGTATGCACGGGGACATAATCATGGAGGTAAACACACCATAAAAGAAAACAAACACATGAAGCAGTAAAAAGCAGATTTCTTAGTCAGCAATCACAGAAATGATGTTGGTTTTTTGCGCTTTGAGAACAGGAATAATGCAGAAGGATGGGGCAGCAGGATGGGCCATGAACTGACACTGCAACATGGGACTGCCTCCAGCAGTGCCCAGGACTGATGGAGCCCAGCAGGGAGCAAGGGACAAAGAGAGCCACCAGTCCTGAATCCTTGAATCCACCTCATGCCCAGATACAGCCTGTCTGTTCCCTCTCTCTCTCTTTCCCAAGCCACAAAGCAAAAAGGAGCAGCGATGCTGCTTCTCTGAGAGCTGCCCAAAAACATCAGCTGGAGACACCAGAATGTGCCCTCAGAAAACACTGGATGCTAATGCAAGGTTGTCTTTTGTTTCTCCTCAGGATTTCTGTGAGAAAGGAAATTGATACTTGTTCATGGTTTTTTGAAGCAAAAATATGGAACTATGGCTGTGCTGAAGCAAACACTCTAGGTTATGTCTTGGGGGAGAAAAAGAACAGCATCAGTGTTAGTTTTCATAGATATGTGCCAAGAGGTCTCAGGAGTGTGTTTCAGATCATCTTTCCAAGCATGGATCTGTAGATCTCTGCTCTCCAGCCTGTGTCCCTCCGGTTACTGGAGCTGTGGCAATTATCCAAGAGGAATAAACAGCTGGCACTGGGGCTGTAAGACCCTCAGGGCTCCAGTCCACAGTAATTCATTTGGCAGAGCTGCCCTCATCTGTAGACATCAGACTTCCAGATCAGTAGCGAGGATTAATCCATTGAAAACACAGACAGGATTGCTTTGCCAATGATCAAAGAAATGAAACATTCTGGCAGTATTTCATATGCACACACACACATTTTTAGGAATCAACACATTCCATTGCTGCATTTTTATTTTTTTTTTTCAACACAAGGTAGCACAGTTCTTCCTGTGAAAGGAAGTTCTTCCTTCTTTACTGGGGCATTAAAGTTATCAGTCACACTGAAATCCATGGGAACCACAAAGTTAAAGAATCAAAGAAACCCAAAAGCAGTTTTGAGTTGTAAATGATAGGTTCCTTGGGTGCAGCAATGCCAATTCACCACCAAAAAACAGCCATCGAATGGCAGTGGAGAACTGAGAAGCCACACCCAGACAAGTCAGCCAGAGGGTGATGGAAAACCAGATTAGGTTAAACACCAAATGCTGCTCCAAGGAATAGTTACACAAAATTACAAAAACAGAAGGAAAGCTACTGTGTTAGCTTTGTATCTGTTTTATGTTTTTTGTCCTTGTAAACTGGACCCGCAGTTACCAGAAGAGATTGGAAAAGACATAGTTTCTGAAAGTAGAAACAGTATTTTTGGAAGAAAATGTGCAGGACAATTTCTACCCTCCCTCTGCCCAGACTTCCCAAAAAAATGAAGAAAAACAAAGTATAAAAAAAACCCTCAAATGAAGATGCCAAGAGAGTTACAAAACATGGTCCATTTCTGCTGCAGAAACAGCCTCACAATCAAGCTATAGAATACATCCTGAAATATTAGTTTTGGGACATCCACCAGAAAAAGAAAAAAAAAAAATACCCACGGGACTAATATGCTAGGAAACATTTCCATCAAGAAATTGAAAAAAAACCCCAACTCTGAGGGCAGAACATCATTAACCAACAACAGGAGGGATGACAAATGCATCACTGCTTTCACAAGGCATCATTGCTTTTCACAAGGCAAGCTGAGATATAGTCAGGATTAAATTATGATTCATCTTCTCCAGCACAGCAAAGTTTACCAGAAAGCATGAAATACCAAAAAACCTACTTCTTAACAGTAATTATTCATCACACAGCCTGACTCCAGGTTAAGCTTTAAATTTCCTATTTAAGTCCTGTCAACAGTATTGAAGGTCAGAGATGGTTGCACCTTCTCCACTTTATGCAACAAGGGCCATTTGCTTCCAGTCATCCCCCAAACTGAATGACCTATGCTGTAATATGCAGATGTTATCATCATGCTCTTCATCAGTCATCCATTCATTTGGAAAACTTATTTTATCATGTACCTGTATTTCACTGCATGTAAGTGGGCAGACACTCTAGGAATCCAAGTATTTTTAAAGTACCAAGAATATAAGTGGGCAGATACTCTAGGAATCCCAGTATTTTTAAAGTACCAAGGCAAAGGCCAATGTTGATTTTTTTCTAAAAAGTTACTTTTCTCACAGTCATCTAGTCCTAACATTCATTTTACTGTACAGAAGAGTCAAAAACCTCTTAGTGAAAGCATGATCTGTGGCCAGCATCAACACACATACCTGAAAGGCAACGTGAACAGTGCATTTAAAGAGTTGAGCCTAAGTGCAAAAACATCACAGGTATGTTATACAGACCCAGGAAGTTTTAATGCAGTGCCGCCACTTCATTCCCATATATTGACATGAGGTTACGTGGAGCAGCCACGGCTGTTTGGGGATCCTGAAATGCTGCCATGTGTGACTGCATGGTGCTTACTTAAGCATGGTGTTTTCAGGGCAGAGGAGATAAGAGGCATCACATTTCTTCCTACAGCTACAGGAAAACAGAGCTAAAGCTACTTTGGTGCCCCAACTCTCCAACAGCCTGTCATTTTGAGAAAGCAAAGGGATTAACTGGTTGTGGGTTCATAGAGCGCCCAGTACTCAAGGTGTTGATTAGAACTGGCTTTGTTAAAGAAAACAATAATTTGGGAAGGCAAGTGGTTTGCAGAAAACATCTTGGTCAAGTTGATTTTGCTTTAGCCCGCAGCGCCGATTCCCAGGGCACCACATTCCTCCCTCACTGTGCCTGCTCTGCCAAGAACAGGGACTGGGGAATGGGAACTGTCAGACCACTGGAAGTTTTTACCCAATTGCTTATCAGGAAACCCAGGAGCCATTCATCCAATATGCCTACTCAAAGCAGACCAACCAAAGACACTGAAGACGTGTTTCGTTATTAGAGTTCCATAATATATAGTTCAAACAGCTTTAGTATTCCCAAATTTATAGAGACAAAGAAGGAAAACAGAGAACTGATCTTCAGAAAAAGGATGGAGAGAAAAATGTGTGAATCTAAATTATTCACAAAAGAAATACTGTTTAGTTCTCCACTTGAAAAATACATTTTTTTTAAATAAAAATTTGTTACTGAGCCCAAGCCTTATGTTGGCTTGGACTTCATTCTGTTTCTATATTAGCACAGATTTCTCCCTCTCATCTGCATAAAGGTAAACAGTATTGCTTTTATTTCACTGAAATGTGTAACCAGTTCTTTATCTATGCTCCAGTTATCAAGGTCTAGTTTACCAGGAATAAGAAGCTGGCTAATGCCCTAATACTGTATTACCAGTGTGATTAAATAGCAACACAACCAGTGCCCCAAAAGCCATATGCACAGAACAGGCTTTGTTGCAGCATCCTCCAAAAGTAGGACATCCTTGGAGCTCACTACACAGGCTCTGGGAGGTCATAAGCCCATGAAAACAGCACAGAAGCTCAGCTTTTCCACCCAAACAGGGATTTTTTAAAATATATTTTATCCCCTTCAACAATTTCTTGGAACTGCTTCTTGAATTACCAAAGAGAACAAGTCAGTGAAACGCTGCCTAAAAGAAGTTTGGGACACTTGGCACACCAGGTCCACAAGGATATAATTTGCATGTTATGATCTCACCCCCATCAAGGGAAAAAGAAACCCCCGAGTCAACACAAAAACCAAATCTCAGGTGAAGATTAAAGGGTATTTATATCAGCTCTGGAAGCAAAAATTTCAAGAAACAGTGCCTTCTTTTGTGTGCAAGTCATACCACAGCCAGATGCTACTTAAAACTCTCACACCAGTAGTCAGAATTTAAAAGAAAAAAAAAAAAAGGCAGAAGCAAGCTCATATGCCAGGCCAGATATTTCCATAATTTCCATAATGCATTTCTAAATCAGAAAACCTTATGAAAGGAAGTGAGGAAGTGACTGCAACAGTCACTGAGTCAGTCCATTTCCTTAAGGTACAACATGAGAGGTTTTACCCCTGCCCTCATTCCTGCCTGTGCAGAGCACTGTAAAGCATATGAAGTTCAAATCCTCTAGCACCTCCTGTGTGCAGCAAAGACTATCCCAGCACAGGCTGGGAACATCCCTGTCCCCTTGGTGCTGGTGCACCTGGGCAGGGCTCTCAGATCTCCTGGTCCTAGCAAAGCATGACTTCTTCACTGATGCTATCAACTGCAGGCAACTCCTTTTAAACGGGGCCCATCAGACAGACCAGTCTGTGTCTGGGGAAAATGGGCTCCTCTCTAGCCAGATTACCCTGCTACCTCACACTGCCCTGTCCAAACCCCTACACATGCAGATCCAGGGAATATCACCATTATTTGGCTTGTGAGCACATATTCCAGTGCTCCTATTGCCACTAATGATGTGGAGCCTTCCAGAAGAAACTTTCATGTGTTTCATTTGATGGTTTATCTGTCTCCATGATTCAAATTCTGCCTCCCTCCAGCACACACAGCAGGGGCTCTTCCACCTCTGTCCTTTGCTGAGCACCAGCCCTGCCAGAGAACACAACCAGTGCCCTGACTGGGGGAGCAACACAAGGCAACACTGAGAAAAACCTCAAAAGCTTTGGTAACCAAGGGTTTGCTTATCAGATGCCCTAATGCATAAGTCAACGACATCCAGAACAGTTTAGCTTTCTGTGATTGGCAGGACAAGCTAATAGGGCTAGAATCCTGTTTTCTTCACTGGAGAAAAGATGCTATAGGTTTGCATAAAAGAAGACTAAAAAATTGTGAAGAGGAACAAGTTACAGGTGTTGAGTTTGCTGCTACAACCCTTTTTATGTTGCCCTTGAATATATAAGCAGTGTCTAAGGCAGATTGCTAGGAAAAAAGTGCAGAAGGCAGCACTTCATCGGATTCCTAATATCCAGCATATCAACTAATTATATATCAACTTTTTCAGAGCCCATTTCCCCACAGCATTTTGGCAGGCAGCGTATGGTAACACGCAAACAGCTCACCTGGGTATTTTCAGGTCAGTGCAGCAGCAGGCAGAGAACCCTCGCTTTCCAAAAACAGAAGCTGACAGCTTTACACAGACCCCTTCAACCCATCTCCTTGCTGCTGGGGCAGCTGCACTTAGGTGGCTGGCTCCTTTTACCTTTCCTGGTGGAGCCACTCCAGAGTCACCCCGTCTCGTCTGCCAGCTCTTTGGCAGAGCTCTGATCATCTCCAGCAGGTTAAAAGGTCAGCTGAGCAAATCTGCTTAAGGCAGAGCCTGGCAGGCAAGGGCAAGGATCACAACAAGGATGTGCAGCACAGTCACCGCTAATGTGGCTTTGCCACTCCGGATCTGCAAAGTGCTGGAGTGGGAGAGGAAACACCCTGGGCACAGTGCACCCAGCTGAGACAGACTGTGTGACTGCACAGGCACAGACACTTCTGGGCTTAAATACAATAAATACAATGTCTTTGCACTCCCAGACAGAAACCCCAGGTTTTAGCAATAGCTCCCTACACAACTACCAGGTGGCTTTCTCCCCTTTCTTGCCTACGCCCTATTTTTCTGATCCCTGTGAGGCTGCACACACCAGTGCACCTCACAGCTCAAGGCTGACAATTTTAATGCTGGAAGTTTAATCAAAAGCAATAAGAACATAACCTAGAATATAGGCTTAGAGGAGAAAAGAAACAGGTAAAAGTCAAGAAACTGAATGACCAATTAAAATACAATTTTGGTGGAAGAAAGGAGGAACCTTTGGCCCAAGTCTCACTGCCGCTCGGACACTTTCTGACAGAAGTTCACAACAGCCTTGTAAGCGACACTGACCAAAACTTCCAAGCCACAGTATCTTGAGTGAAATTTTTAAACATGCTATACAAGCAAAAAGCTCAGCTGTCTCCACCTCCCCTGAGCATTGGCAAGGTTATCATTAGAGTGTCACTGCTGTAAAACAAACCCAGGCATCTACAATTGCACCACGGAGAGGATGGCTCTGCTGAGAACAGGGGAGGGACTGCACCTGCCGGGGTGTGCCAAGTGAAACTCACCCTCAACACAGCACATGACTAAGCAGGTATTGGTTATGCCAGTACCCAGCCACCCAGCTGGAAATAAAGAAAATTTCTCATTACCTCTCCCCTCCCACCCATCGGTGAATACGGGAAAGGCAGAGTGTTGCAAATGAAGTTTGAGAAGCCTTACGAATAGAAAAAAAGTCCAATATATCACAAGATGCAAAACAACTCTTCACACAGGACAGCAACTACAAACACTCTTTAAGATTAAACTTTATCAAGTAAGAAATACCAGAAATGTGGATCCCATTGCCAAAAATAGAAAGGGAATGCAGTTATACTTAACAGAGACTGTCCGTGTGAGTACAGATCTGTTTGGTAATTAAATAATTAATGTAAATGTTACCTTTTTTCATTTTAATTGTGAGAGGTAATATTTATGTTGCCTATACTAGTTTCTAGTGACGACGTCCAAAATAACCTCTTAGTTTTCATTTTAAATTCCCCACACATGGCAGAAAAGAGAAAAGCTCTCACTCCTCTGAATGTTCTTCCCAAAGAAATCAGAGTCATCATTATAATCATAACAGAATCATCAGCCAAGAGGACGAAAACACTGACTTAACCTCCTCCTCCAAAACTAAAAGAAATACTTATTTCAGTTCTGCAACGGGCAAAATATCCCAGGTAAATATTATACAACAGACAAAACCCAAAAGAAATTTAGAAAATTTGGATTCAAAACACATGCTGCTTCTTAGAATGACAAAGGTGTATTTTTTTTTCATTAGAGAAATGGACATTAAAACTAAATGTAGTGATGGCTTCCATGAACTCATCAGAAGCACAGGTCACAACCTTACAATGCCTCTGGAAAGCTAGCAGGAAAGTTGGGCAAAGTCATGAACTAAGTTGGCTTTGTAGAAGTCCTAGTAACTCTCTCTTGCCCACACTTTTAATAAATTTTGCATGTGGGTTGGGCTGCTGGCTGGATAACAACTGATTAGGCAGAGAGGCAAGGAAAACCTTGCCATCCTTTGTTAATTCAGTAGAGCAAATAAAACTGAAAACCAGTGGTTCACAATCTTTGTTCACTAGAACTATTAAAGCAAAAAATCCTGGGATATATCTGCATTAATATTTACCTCTAAATTAAATCACCTGTGCAAATGTAAATCTGCTATGCTTTGTATGTCATTCCTGGATTTATCTTGGAAATTAACAAACTAAGAGAGACACTCAGATACTTACACAGCTGTTTTTCAGAAGCCAGTGTTTGTAGTTCTATTGGCTTGAGATTTCAAATGAGCCAAATTGCCTCACAAACATGTATCCCCTCAAGTTGCACAAAACTTTAAAACAAAAGGCAGAAGTTTCATATTGACACTGCTTTGCAGAACCACCCGACCATCCTGAAGTTCCAGGATTCCAACACTGAAGGATGCATACAGGTGCTACCTTGGAAAAAGCTGAGTCAAAAAACAAAACACAGCACTAAGTTATTAATGTATTTTACTGAGTGTCAGGTGGAACCGTGGACTAACCTCAGTAAGGGAAGAGTATTGTGAACAACACACAAAATTATTTCACCTTGCTCTGAAACAGTCATATAGTTATTTTTGGTGTCTATTAATGCCTGATAAGCAAAATAATTGGGAGACATGCTTTGATTCCATAACTGAGTTTGAAGATGCTTCTACACTCAAGTTACTAATACCATCAATCATTAAGTCAGGTAGTAGCTGAAGAAGTAGCTATAGACAGGTGTGGTGCTCTGCATGTAAATGCATAAATAGGGCCTTAAGATGCCAAGCTTCTGCAGTTGTCATGAAAAAACATCAGAAATTCTGCTGGAGTGCATGCATTCAGCAATGCTGGAGCCCTCTGTGTGAATGTATTCAGCAAACAACCACAACACTTTTCCTCAGTCAAAACGAAAACAGAAAGAGAGAAAATAACCCTGCCCTTTGCATTTTTGCATAGCTAAGTGTGAGATAAAAGCCTCATGGCCCTCCTTTCCCACATAAATACACAGAGGCGGGTGCTCCACTGTGACTTTTCATTCCCAGGTGGGAAGGAAAATGAGAGAGAAACCCTTCTCTCTGAGAGAGGGGCAAGGACCCGGCTCTGTCAAGCTCCTGGTGCCTGTGCCAGCACCTGCTGCACCACATCTCCCAAAGCCACATCTCCCTGCCAGGGCTGCCAGCCCCAGGACACCCTAACTCTGCTCTGAAGCACAAACCTGCCCTTCCCGAGGTCAGCATCCCACTGAGTCCCCATGCAGGGGAGAATCGATGCTCCCAGAGGAATAACACTGTTCCCCTCTGTTCTATCTTTAACCTGAAAATTGATACATGCTAAGGTCATCAGAATTACTCCACAGGGCATACTAAAGGCAGGTTTTTCCCCACAACATGCACAAAGCTCACCTGGTGCACACTAACCTATTTTCCTGTCTGCTTATCTAAGCATACCAGCTACAAATAAGATGTGGCTGAGCTGTGGCACTCTGTGGTTGTGTCTCCCTGCACCATGCAGAGCAGCTCTGCAGTAGGTGCTGGGGAGTGCTACATCACCATGCTGATGCCTTAAGTTTTAGCTTTCATGTATTTCAGATTCTGTGCTGCCTAGGGGTGCAGTTCTATTAAGTGCTGGTGAGCTCCCCTCACAGAGCAGGGAGACAAAACAAATCCTTTTCCTGCTGAAGACCAAGGACAACTTTCAGGCCCAAAAGCACAAAAAAAAGTGGACTGAAGGGAGGAACAAGAAGGATGGGACCTCACAACTTGAAACTATACTTGCACAATTAAATCCCAGTATGCAAATGGACCAAAACTTATAAAATGGTAAAACCTCGTGACCGTTTGTCCATTTGGTGACCCTTCTTAGTCCACCTTGGGTGTAGGCCTGGTCAAACTCTTGTCCTGCCCAAGGTGGATCCTAGAGGCCTTTCAATAAATATCTACTTTTATTCTCTAGTTCTGTCCAGTCTCTGTTTCAGGTCAGCCTTCCCAAGGCATCACCAGCACCTCTGTGCTGCAGCTGCAGCTCAGATACCTACTCCCAGATATATCCCAGGACAAGGTCCAGCACATCAGTAAATATTTGCATATTGTCTCCAGTTCCCTCTGCATTCAGGGTTATTTATACACTGTGGCACACAGTGTGCCTCTGGACAGGGCAGCATCACACAGTTGCTGTGTGTCAGCAGTGCAGGCAACAGGCTCAAGCCACCCCCTGCTTCTCGACACTTTCATGAGGAAGCAGGTCACAAATGGAGTGATATCTGCTTTGTGCACTGAAAAATGTATGCTATTCATTTACAGGAAATAAAGTTAACCACCCTAACCCTTCTTCCTTCTCACAGCCCGCCCACCAGAACAACAGAAAGATGGTTTCTTTTGTCTGAACAGGTTCACCATGATGTATTTAGCTCTTTACACAAGCTTTACTCTTCCTAACGCATTTTTGGGACACCTGATGTTGACTTGGTGCAACAGCAGAGTTTCAGAGAGTAAATACAACAAGAGGTATTTGATTACATCCACAAATTCAGTTTTTGAACGCACCTATAGTTCATATTTGTGGAGCTCGTGTCCAAGCCTTAACCATGTGCATGCTTCTGACAACCATTCAACCACATTAATGTTCTGAACAAAATGCTGTACACAGGGGTGTCAGGTGTTGACTTTAAAAATCAATACATAGAAATGGGAGGAACACACTGCACTCATACTCTGAAATCTTAAAAATGGCTCTAGACTTTAATATTCTTGTGTCCCTACAGCCATGTAATTACTGAAACAATTTTCTGAACTGAAAGAAACAGCTGGCTGTACAGGTAGCAACCATAGGAATTTGTAGCACTCAGTGAAAGGGGAAAATCAAATACCAAGCAGAAGGCCAGGAGATCAGATCTATCTGAATGAGGACTCGTTCACATAAATTATCCAAGCCTAAATATCACATTCCATCAGAAGTTCTCTGAGTTCACCAAGGGTGAAAATGAGACCTGAAGGAGTAAGCTCTTGTGTCAGGATGCTCACTCCTTTACTGCCTCTGAAAGGAGAAAAGCAATGGCAATTCAAGTGCACAAGCAGATCCTGTGTCTGACCCACAGCTGGGTTGAATGATGACATGGGGGTGATTAGCTCTGACCGTGTATTTACCACCCCGAAGTCAAGCCCAACACTAACCCCATTTTTTCTTCTAATCAGCTCAGATTGCTATTTTAAATTATTCCCCCAGATCAGTGCAAGGTGCCATAAAGACCATCAATAAAAACCAGCCTGATAACAAGCACATACAATAGGTGAACCCGTATGAAAGGAGGTCAAACTATGAATAAGTAGAAACCAAAAAGTACCCAGTATCTTGTAAAGTTCTTGTTTAACCAGAGGATTTCCTCAGCTAGAAAGGGTGTCAGTAGAGAACATTGCATTCCGTTCTGAATTCCTCCCTCTGCTTTTAGCAACTGCCTTCAGAGCCTGCATTTGTTTCTGTAAATCCTTGTGTGCTGCTCCCTGCATGAGTTTAGAGGGTAAGGGTATTGCACATCCCTGACACCACTAACAGATGGGGCTCACCTCAGCCAATAACACAGATTATGGTCTTTGCAATACACTCTTATCCAATTACACCCAAAAAAGAATTCCACTATCTGCCAAACATGAGTCTTCTCAAAGAGGGGGGAAAACTTGTCTTCTGCTCCAACTCCTGCTTTGCTGTTTACAAAACTGGTGGAGTTTTTTGGTTTTGTTTTTTGTTTGTTTTTTGCTGGACTCCATCATACACGATTTGCACATCATAGGCTAGGAAAAAAAAATCTTGGCAGATTTGAAAGCCTTCCAGTTAAGCTACACAAGTCACCTATTCAGGTAAGAAAATGACAAAAGATGTTATCAGAATCAGGTATTTTAATGTCCTTAGTCTTCTAAAAGCAACACTATATAATAAAAATATCATGGTCCCAGCATCTCACCACCCCCACAGCAAAGAATTTCTTCCTGATAGCTAGTCTAATCCTGCCCTCTTTCAGTTTAAAGCCATTACCCCTTGTGCTGTCATTACCTGGCCTTGTAAGAAGGTCCCTCTCCAGCTCCCTTTTAGCCCCTTTTGGTACTGGAAGGGTGGTCTAAGGTCTGTTGAATTACCGTAAGACTATTTAAAGTTGATTACGAAGCATCCCTGCTTATTCCCAACAAAAATTTTGCATGGCTTCCGAAATTCTGCCTTGATGCTCGGCAATGGCAGCAGTAGAGAACGAAGAACTGTAGCACCCCTTTGGGCATTACTGCAGTCTAAACAGGCAATAAGCTGTGAGCTTAAAAGGTCTGAGAAGGATTTATCGTGGACTAACAGATCCAAAGAAACTGTTTTTGAGGAAGCCAAAACTCCACAACACACAATGCCAGGCACAGTCATTTTAAAAATTGAATTGGTAAAACCTACTTGGCTGAATGCAGAAATTGGATAAAGTGCTGCCATTGTTTCCCCAGAGCATGGTGGAGGAGATGCCAGAGCTGAGAACAAACATTTAAATCTAGTCCAATATTTCCATCACACAATTCCATAAACCACCTGCCTCACCAGGTTTTGCCATCACAGCTCTAGGGGGCCAAAAGCAAGAAGAAACAAACCCAAGTTTCCTCCTAATTACATCAGTGTTACTGGGACACTGAAATAAGAACCATCAGAATTTAACTAAATGTAAGCCATGGCAGTAGCATCTTCTAATTTGTGTTGTCGTACCACCTACCTTTCCCAACACAGAATGAGGTTGCTCTTATTCCTCTCCCCACACAGTAAATTGCCCACAAAAATTTGGAGGAGATAATAAAACCCCTGAAAAATAACCCCCACTGAACACAAGATTATCAACCCAAAGCAGAAAAAGGGCTTGATAGCACAAGCTCAGACTCAGGGACAAGTCTGAATTTCTTGCCTTTCATGGAACTAGGAGTCTAAAGATAATTTTGGGGAAGTTTTTACTTGCTTGTAAACGTAACTATGCATACATGAAAGAGTTAGTCATCTTCTCCAGGTCAGAAATAAACACAGCAATTTCCAGAATGTGTCACAATACAATATTAACTGCGTATCTGCTCAGTCACTGAATCAGTGGACATTTAATAGTCTTAATTTAGAATAGCTATATTTTCCTGAATCAGTCTAATGTACCCTGAACTACTAATACCATTTCTGAAAGAGTCAGTTTGCTGACTAAAACTGGTCCCAGTGATGAGAAACAAGCAGTGTGCCCTCCCTGCACAGCTGAGCTGCCAAACACAGAGCAGAGGCTGCGCTTTTCAAGTTCACAGGCTCCTCACACAGAAAGAGCTTCAACAGGAAAAGATGTAGCCAAGAATTTGCTCACACACACAAAATGCACACACCAAACTCCTATGATTAGGATTATTAGAGGTACACATGTATTACAGAGATGCATGCAAGCCAGGCTGCCAGCACAGACACAGAAAGCAATCCCTCAGCCTTTCTGCAGCTCCTTGGCTCCGACATGCAAGCAAGCCGAGAAAACAGAAGGACCACTGGGAAGTAGATCTCAGTTTCAGACACCTGAAATTATCTTCAATTTAAGGGAATCAAAACATACCATGCCCTTAAGAAGCAAAGCCTCTTCCACTGGGAAAGAGAGCTTTTCTGCTGACGCCAGGGGAATCAGAATGAGGCGAAGGAACAGACACAGGTTACCAAACACTCCCAACAAATGTCACAGCCACGTGGAAGAGTCCCAATGGGAAACATAAAGCATTTCAAAGTTTTCCCTCCAGTTTTCAAGATACTAATTATAAAATACCAGAGCAGCGAGACAGCTGGAGCAGATACAAGGTATGTGCTAGAAGAGGTGAAAGACTTAAAGCATACCCATGGAGAAACAGGAGAGCAATCACCTCTCCTGTTTTATAGTTTCTTACACATAAATATCTCCAGCCAAAACATAGGCTCTCTCACCTCCAAGAGGAACGAGATATCAACAGGAGACTAGAAAACCCTGCTTCAGCATATCTTAGTAAAATAAAAACAAAACCTTTTCAGATCATCCTTCTGGATTCCAGGCGAAACTGAAGAAAAACTGATCTCCCCACAAACAGCACCACCCTGATGTCAGGGATCTGGTAATGCTATACAACTTCAGAGCAACATTGAGGCAATTAACCAAAAACAAACAAAAAAGAAATTCAGAGTGAACAGAGACGATTTGCCATTTCTGTACACTTTTCTTTATACTAATTTGTTAAGAATTCACCTGATTTTACAGACAGGGCAGGAAAAGTCTCACCGCTTGCTGCAGACCACATGGCAGGAGAAGTGGAATGAAGCAGGCTTCAGTTTCCTTTCCTAACTTCATTTCTCCACCACACACTCTAAGATGCATCTGCAATATTTTTTCCTAGTACCATGAAGATAACAGCACCAACAAACTTCAAACAGCGTTTTAAAAGGTGTATTTGTCAGGTATCAGCACTGCAGGTCTGTTTAGCACAGGGAAGGACAATACTGCAGCAACAATGCTGAAAAAGAGAACTCAACCAAATGCCGTGTGACAAGGCAGCCTCTCAGCACGCAGACCGAAAGTACAGGGGAACCAAGATGTAGGGAAGGGACTGAGAATTTAGCAGCCCCAAGTTTTAGGTGAAAAAGACCAGGGATTCAAGTCGGGGGAGTAAAGTAGCTAATTACGCCTATGAGCAGCAAGCAAAACAGTTAAAAAGATACATTCTTTATTCTAAAGCTTGTCTTTTCAAGCAGAGAACTGTAAATTTCTAGGTTTTCTCTATTTCTAAAGAAGTGAAACATGACAAAAACTGAGACTGAGGTAAGATTCAATTTAAGATCAGGGACATGCTGAGAGTTGAGTCAACACAGTTTTAATTCTTAAAGCGTTTAATGAGCTCGTAATACACAGAGAAAAACTGTGTAGTATCTCTAGAGTTAGAAGCAAAAGTCTGTTGCTGCTTCAGTGCAATTTCTCGGATGCGTCCTCCAGAAAAGATAAACCCTGCTGTTTTTAGAGAAACTCCCAGACACCTCAAACTAAGCCTAAGTGGCCACACACACTCACTTAGAAGTGCCTGTGTTAGTGATAACAGACATGAATTCCAGTTCGGTTGTCAGAATCTGTTTTCCACCCGTGTAATATAATCAACACCCAAAATAAAGTGGCGAAATGAGGGAAGCAGGATGCCCTCTTTTCTCCCAGATCAAGGCACTTCGTGAGCATCAATTAGATGTTAATGTCCCTGGGAGGCAAGCGTGACAAGTCTTATTAAACCATTTTAAAGATTAGGACACTGAGTCACAAGAGAGATAAAGAACTTCCTCAAAACCAAAAGCGGAGTCAGACAGGGGCCAGCTACACCCCAGCTGAGAATGGCAGCAGAGGACTGCACTGCTCCACCTTACTGCAAGGTTTAGAGTCTCTAAAAAAAAAAAA